>JAAMXP010002197.1:441-18955 GCA_019693395.1 Ettlia oleoabundans | reverse complement strand
GGGCGGGCGCGCGCGCGGGCGGGCGGGCGGCGGGGCAGGGAGGGCTGCAGGAGACAGCAGTCAGCTGGGGGGACCCAAAGCCAAGGGACGATTGGCACTGCATGCTTGGGGCCACCCTAAACATCCTTCAGTGTTACCACCAACATAGGTGACCAACCGCAAAGCTCCCATGCAAAAAGCTTGGTGCAGCCTTTGCTGCTACACAAACAGTAACTATGGACCCATACACAGTCCACCTACTGTATCGCACCTGTACCGTTGGTAGATGGAGTCTGCGGTGGACAGCACGCCGTTGACCAGCTGCGGGTCGGGGCTGCCCATCTTGTCCACCAGGTGCGGGAGCAGGCCCTGCCAGCGCGCGGGGAAGTCGTGGGCGGAGATGAGGGACAGAGCCTCGCTGAGCTGGGACCGCACGCGGGGCGGCGCGCTCAGCATCAAGTCGGTGATGTGGGTCTTCACCTGATCCTGCACCACGTGCATGAAGGGGGGGTGCCATGGTGCGGCAGCGATGAGCGGGCAGGGCCCCAGGCATTGGTAGGAAGATGAGCGTGAGACAGGACTGCCAGCCGGCATCATCAACAGATAGGAACCAAGCTGCCTTCCTAAACCTGGCTAACTTGCAGTTTGTTTCGGCAGGCGCCATGTACCCTCCCAGGAGGTGCTGCCCGGTAACTTGATGCGACGCAAAGTGCTGTGAACCGCCCCGCACCTTTTCGGGGTCAGGGATGACAAAGGGCGCTGTGCCTAGGCCATCAACAACGCGCGCCACCTGTGGATCAACAAAGTAAATAAAAGGTATGGCAGGCAAGGCAGGGTCGCGATATTTGGCCAGGGTACTCAATCGTGAAGTTTTCTCACCACCCCTTCAGCCCCGCTGCGAGCACCGGCAAAACGGCTGTGATCGTTGCCGCGCTACGACATGCTGCTGCTTACAAACCGCCCATGCAGCTCACCCAGTGGTATTTTATGGTGTTCTTGAAGTTGACAGCGGCCGCCTGCCGCACCTCAATTGGCACGCTGTCTAACGTGATGAGCTGCAAAGGGGCGTGGTAGGGCCAGGGTGGGGCAAGAGGTGCAGCCTTGGAACAGCCATGCATTCCTCACGGAGAACATTCAAAGCTGGTGATGCAGAGGTGGACATGGTCGACAGCGGCAAACGTGGAATGAGTGCAGTCGGCAGTGCCTGCCTAGCAGCTATAGCCAGGGCGGTTGCCAACCGACAGGGCGGTGGAACAGCAGGGGCAGGCGCAGGCGGCGACTGCGCGTGCCTTGAGCACCATGATGCTATAGCCAGGCTGCTGTGAGGCCTGCTTTAGGTAGGCCTCAGCTTGCCTAATGAGCTCCTGCACAGGAAAAGCGGCACCCGATCGAACTGGGTGATCATCAAAAGACAGCTGCTGGCGGCTGGCGGCTGCATGAGGACGCCATTGTATTACTTGTTTTAGTGACGGCACCTACCGGATTGGGAGCGAGAGACTGGGTGAAGGCCTCCAGCAGAGGCTGGAGGGTGGCGTCCATGCTGCCTGGAGGCGGCTGTCGACAACCCCCTCTCTAATCAACGGCCTCAGCAAGTGTGTCAAGCTGATTGCCCAGCCTGGAAGGTGCCATCAGCCGACCTTGCTGGCACCAGGCTGGCAGAAATGTCAGCAAGGAAACACCACACGAACACCTCAGCTACAGGCTCAAGTGCGAGTGTACTTGCAGATCCAACGTCAGGTAGTGAAGCGCGGGTCTGGCACTGAAATGCTGCAGCGCCAACTCTTGGTGCAGAAGGCTGCTTCCTTGCGTAGCAGCAGACCTCGGGTTTCATCGCCTGCACAGCCAATGGCTATATTCGGACTGCAGCTGGGCAGCCGCAGCTCCACTCGCGCTGCTGAGGCCAAAAAGGAGGTCTGCACTTGCCGCCAGCCGTTGCTTGCCCAACCTGCCAGCACCTCAGCATTGGCCCCCATGCACTGCGCCATTCTAGACATATCTTTATGATAGACTCGCCTAACCTACGCATCTGCAGCTGCTGGAGGCTATTGCGCCGCTCAAGCGTGGCTTGACCGCCACTGAGGATGCACGGGTTGAGGTGGAGCGGCTGGCTAGGAAGGTGGAGAAGCTGAACCCCACCAAGAAGCCACTGGCGTCTGATCTCGTGAATGGTGCGTTCCCACGTGACTGGTTGCAAGTATGCCGGCTGGCAGCTGGCCGGCGCAAAGTCAAGTTCAGTTGAATGCTGCCAGTTTTGGCATTTGCAGCTCGATGGAGCTGAATTGTACTGAGTCAAGCGAATAGATTGTCATGTGTGCTGGTTGGCTGTATTTCCGTGCTACCGCAGGGCAGTGGGAGCTGCTGTACACTACAAGCGAGTCCATCTTGGGCACCAACAAGCCCGCTTTCCTGCGCCCAAGCGGGCCCATCTATCAGTTCATTGGTGCGAATGCATTTCACACCTGTCAATCTTCTGAAAGTATTCTCGGTTGCCCCCATATCCACCGCTTGTCCTTTCCTGGGTTGGGATGTGCTGCCTGCCTGGCAGCACCAGCTCTTCCCCTGCGCCTTATCTCACCATGTGCTGCCTCTTCTTGACACCAGTGCCCCGCCCTACCTCCCATCCTTTTACCTGCAGACGCCACCACGCTGACGGCACGCAATCAGGAGACAGCCCCCTTGTGGAATCAGGTGTCAGCAGAGCTCATCCCGGAGTCCCCCAGCAAGGTCAAGGTGCAGTTTAAGCAGTTTAAGATGCTGGGGCTCATCCCCGTCAAGGCCCCCCCATCAGCTGTGGGGGAGCTGGAGATCACTTACTTGGACGAGGACCTGCGAGTGTCTCGGGGCAACAGGGGCAACCTGTTTGTGCTCAAGCGGGCAGGGCGGCAGTGAGGTGTGATGAGCAGTGGACCCAGTACGTGGTAGCGACCAAAACGCTAGAGCCATTGTCAACACACTGGATGTTCTTGTGCCACTCCTCACCAGCCTCTTATGATCAACGCTTGAACCATGCCGTCAACACTCCCCAATTCATGCCCTTTGATACTATGACGATTTGATTTTGCGCTAGACTTCCTTGTGCTCGGTGTACTCTGTTGCCCTATTGGGCTATCCATTTATATCGGTGTTGTAAATATGAACATATCGGTGATGTAAATTTGAACATGGCCTAAGCAGCACAGTATTATAGGAAACCCGCTCCCTGACTGTGAAAGAGGCGCAGCCTGTGGGAAAGTCTTTAGCGTTACAGGTGAGCAGACCACGCCGTCAGGGCACGCTGCCATCGTTATAAATTGCACTCACTACCTGAGAGGTTACTTGCAGCCTCAAACCACGATGGTGGCATGCGCGTGTGTATGCTTGGGCAATGTGCTCAAAACTTGAAGACCTGAAAATGGGAAGCAGCTTCAACTTCAGCTTCAACTTCAAGAAATGAAATGAGACTGTCCCAACAGCGCGGATAGTTGGCGCAGCCTTGCCATTTCAAGCCACCCCCCACTCACCTGGTTCTCTGTGTAGCCCAGCTCCTTCAGAAGGCCTAACAGAGGCCCCTGGCTTTTGTCCGGCAGCTTGTCACCTGCAGGCACACAGCTAATCGCAATGCAAACTGGCTTGCTGGTGCAGACAGTGTGCCGCCTTGGAGACCTTTCTGTGAGTGTGGTGCACACCAGCAATAGCAGTACGAAATCGATATCACGATGTCTCGCCTCCTCCCTCACCAGAGATGGCCTTCATAAGCCCCGGCGGGCCGCACACCAGCACCATTGAGTCATCTGAGGGTGGCGGCATCTGCTTGGCCAGCAGATCCCGAGTGATGTACCCCACAGACCCCTGCAGCCAAAAGGTGCACCCGCCTGAACCGGCACTTTACAGGGCACAGGTGTAGGAACACGTGACACCCAGGGAGCTGCACTGGAACACAAGGTTAACCTTCCGTCCTGTCTGGTGCTACCTGTGTAGCCCCACATACTCCTCATACACACCTGCCAGTTCTTGTCGTCGGTTTTGTCCACAATATCTGCACCAAGCAGGGAGTGCTGGCTTGCTGTGAAAAAAACTGGTGGTGGCCAGAGGCATTCCTGTGCTAGACCTGTGGGTTGCTGAACAAGCCACTACTCACAGTGAATCTTGAAATTCTTGTGCTGCTTAGCCAGGCCATCCAGACGGTCCTGCATCACCCAGGCAAAGAAAAACAAGCACGTATGAGTCACGCCCGCACATTCATAGATAAAACTAGCGGGCAGGATGGAGCGCACAGCAACTGCATCTACTCCATTTTTCCTCCCTCAAAGCTGTTGAACAACACCATAGGCATTGCACAACCACCCAACCCTCACCTTGGCAATAATGTCTGCCTCAGACACGTTTGCAAAAATCATAGATATCTCAACAGGCGCCTTTCGCCGGCAGATCTCCTCTGCCACCTGCACCACACCATAGCGGCATGCGATGGTGTTTGCGTGAAGACCACGCAAGCTGAACTGTTGTTCGGTTTGGGGTGAATCCAATGTGCTGATCCCAAACCCATCCAACGTGGCCAATGCATTCTGTGCGCACATCCCTGCTCCTACTGCTATAGGCAGCTTGCCTGCAGCATTGGCGTCAGCCCGCTGCCTCCCGCAATGAGACCCAGCCGCCTGCGCTTGAGCAGCTCGTCCACCGGAATTTTCAACAACGGGCCTGTACACAGATTGGACGAGATTGAGCTTGGATCCGGCAGACAATTGCCCAACACAGCGATCAGCAGACGAGCTGCGGTGCAAGGGGACGTTTTGAATCGCAATGGTGGTGATGGGGGAGAACCGCTCCTGGCCTTTGCACGCATATTCAATGTAGTTCCTCCAAGGCATACCCTTGAGAACTGCTGCTCCCACCTTTGAAATCCAAATTGTCGCCAATCTTAAGATGGTCGATGTGCTGCCCCATCTTGCCACCAGGGTACACCTGCATAACCCATGCAACAGGATGCCGCTGGTTGTACTCCATTCTGACTTCCACAGCAAGGCGAACAAAGCTCCCAACTCTCCTATTTACCTTGATCGCCAAATCAATTTCACCCTTTGTGTCAGTGTTAATTGGCGTGTATGGTCTGTGGGTCAAGAGGCATAAGACCAAAGCCAGGTGAGCCAGCATCAAGGCAATATTCAGCCACAGTGAGCAATCGGGGTGCGCACAGTACAGTCACAAACAAACGTCCCAGCTGGCTTGTGCAGCGCCCCATGCATGCCTGGATCACCTGATCACAAAGGCGCGGCTGCCATCAGGCTTCTCGCTGCCAATGGGGGCCCGCACCAGCAGGCACGAGGCCACCGGCAGCCCCACTTCTTGGTCCTTGTCGGGGAGCGCAAAGCGGAAGAGTTTGGTGGGGTTGGCCACGCCATGGGTCAAGGGCTCCTTGTGCATCAGCTTGAAGCTGCGCCATTCGTCGGGGGAGAGTGGGGAGGTCACTGCTTTGGCATGCGCCGGCTGTTTTGAAGTCTGCAAGAAGACGGGCAGGGCAGCTGGTATGGGCAAGAGGTCGCGCACGCTACCAGCTGGAGCGGCAGCAGCGGCACTGCGATGCCACCCATGCTACACTTCTGCTGCATTGTCCACTCACCAAACCCCAGGCGGCTGCAGCACCACCGGCGGCAACAAAGCCCAACACTGGCGCTCGCAATAGCTGCCGCAACATGTTGGGCGCGCTGGCCGCGAGACAACCGTCTGCACTGCGAGAGGAGTGGCACGATGACAGTTCAAGGTTGCGATCTGACGATGCTATGCCGTGGAATCATGTCCGGGGTTTCGCGACCAGCGCCCGAGTTTTCTTCAGTGTTTTTTACTTGCTACTTTACCTGCTCAGGTGCTTGTTCAACTCCTATGATCCCTTCACCACGTGTTGAGGAACCGTTTCATTATCAAGCTCTACCCTGATCGCAAACACGACCTTGGCAATCCCTCTCCCTCGGCCCCCCTTTCACAATACGTCCTCGCCGTGCACATCAGCGTGCCTGCTAGTCGGCAGAATCCATTGGTCTCACGCCAGTGAAGCCTACGCCTAGTTTCATACCCACCTCACGCCGACTCTGGACGCGCTCCTGCCTGCCGCTCACTCCTAGTGCCGTGCGAATCACAGCTGTAGTGCAGCAGGAATGGCTATCCAAGACATACGAGTGTGAGTACAGGTTTGGTTTGTGTGATACAATGTACCGCAATGTGCAGCAGCAGAAGAGCAGGCAAATGCCCCGTTGCTGCTCTCAACTCGGTGCAAGTAAACGCTATGCAGGCTTGGAGGGCTGGCGGCCGCATTCTTCCTTGGTCTGCTGCTACAGTTCCTGGTAAGCAAAACAGGACGTTTGAATCATGTGCAGGAGGGTTTGGTGTCGCCATGCTGCGTGTGAGTCCTTGAACACTCGCTCTGCTGGGCTGTCACTCTCCCAATGCTGCATCTGCAGGGTTGTGCGTTGTGGCACAACTGGTGGCCCATGCTGACAGCCTTTGTGTATGTGCTGGTGCCAATGCCCTACCTGTTCTTTGGCGGTGGATCTGGTGGCAGCAACCTGGCCTCCAGCTGGCAGGATGCCGGCAAGTTCCTGGTCGGATTCTCGGCCGTGGCAGCGGTGAGTGTCTGTACCTGCTGAGATAGCTGATGCTCCTCATGTGCAGCTGGAATGCCGCACTGCAATTTGGTTGATGCATGCTCTGGCACAGGACATGGCAAGGACAGCTTCCGGCGCTGTTAATGCTGTTTTGAGGTTGCCTGGTTACTTGTTTGCGTGTCTGAAAATTTTGCTTTCCAACATGTGCATGGCTGCCCTGCAGGTGGCTATCCCTGCCATCCTCTACCATGCACAGGTGTAGAGAGCATCAGGGATAACACAGTAGCTAGCTTACTGTATAGCAGTACAGTGTTGCCCCCATATTCTGGCACAGTTGTTAAAATGCTGAGCTGACAAGCTGTTGGCAATCCCTGCCATTGCAGAAAATCACAGCAGGGGCCCTGTGGATGGAGCTGCTGGCAATGGGCATTCTTGGTGGCACAGTGCTAGCCTGGCAGTTCTTCAGCGAAAACGAGGGATCCTCCCCATTTTACTATTGAAAGGCTATAACTGACTGACGCTGCAGTGCGACAAATCTAGCTGCCGCCGCTTTTAGGCTTCTCTGCACCTGCTTGCAGCCCTGATCTGGCCCACTTTAATTCTCCTTTGAGCTGCTGCTGCTTGTAACCTTACACCCGCCACCCGCCTCTCCGCCCTGCTCTGTGAATGTGCACAATACAATCCCAAGACACGAATATATGTTGTAATTGTCGCTCATGGCTCCCCGGACATACGGCACCTTTAAATGACGCAGTCGGCTTGTTGAGCGGATGCAGGATAACCGGTTGCTCTAACGCGTGCTCACTTAGCACTGCCAGCTAGCAGCGCCACTGCCGCAGCAGCTGCGTTGGCGCTGACACCTTCCGCCAGCAACGAACCCACCGGCTCCTTGCCTGTGCGATGGGCTGGCGCTTTGAGCCGGCTGACCAGGTTGGTGCCAGCACGCTTCTTCTGCGGTCCACCCTGCGGCAGCATGCCCGCCATTTGGCGCAGGTTAGCAAAGCTGGTGGGGCCTGCTGCCTCCTCGCTGGAACCTTCTTCGCCCGCTTTGCCGCCCTGCATGCACAACAACCCGCGATGACTGTTACTAGGGGAGGGATGGATGGGTGTAAGGGGAATGTATAGCACGTGCGCAAGGCAAGCCTTCAGCTTCAGCTGGATGAAAAGAACAGCCTGGTGGTGCAACGTGCCATGCAGCCCGGACAAGTCGCCTGAGCACCGAGTCCCAGTTCAGCAAGCCAAATCTTCACCCACCTTGTCCGTCGGCAATGCGCTGTTGCTGTCATCCCGTCCAAAGATAAACGAGCGCCCCCCCAGGCCCAGGCCAGTGCTGCTGGCCACACGCTGCACGGTAGGCTGGCGCCCCACAAAGGAGGGTCCTCGTGATAAGCTGCTGGCGGCAGCTCCACCGGGCAGCCTGCTGTTGGAGGGGTCGGAGCCCAAGGCGGGCAGAGGGCCCGGCGCACCAGGCGGCGCAAAACGTGAGCGCTGCATCGCACCACTGCCGCCCATATTGCCACCCAGTTGGGGCTCTGAAGCGCAGCTGCGGGCCAGCAGGTCCAGCACCTCCTGAGAGCCCTCATCTAAAGGTATACTGCCGCTAAAGCCGCCGCCACCCAGCAAGCCACTGCCTTGGGCATGCATTCCCTGGCCATCAAACTCCTCCCCGCCCTGCGACTCTGCCAGAAGCTGGCCCCGCTGGGCCTTGCGCAGAAGTTCCTCGTCCTCGCCCTCATCATCGCTGCCGGCAATGCCGGCGAAAGGGGACGTCCAGGGCAAAGCTCCCTCAACACCCTCCCCCCCATCCTCTTCCTCGCCATTGCCACGGGCACGCCGCCTCCGCCCTGCCAAGTCGTCCTCCTGCAGACCAGCAAGACAACAGCATTGAAACAATTAAGATGAAAGGGAAGCATTAAAACACGCAGGGGGTAGTGCAGACAGGCAGGCATGGGACAGGTAGCAGGACTCACCACACCCCACATAGAACCTCCCCACTACCCCCCGCACACCCCAGTCTCACCTCGTCATCCAGGAACCCAGCCCCACCCCGCCGCCTGAACCCATTTTTCAATCCGCGCATCAGCTGCTGCAGCTCCTTGCCGTCCTGCTGCTCAGCCCACTGGCGGTGCAGCATCTGGCGCAGCTTGCCATCCTTGGCGGTCTCCTTGGCGTGACCAATCAAGCCAGCCTGCAACCCATTGCCAGATGTGGCGATGCATACAGAGACGGAAAGCTTAGATGAGCTCAAGGTTTTCAGGGACATGTGGTGCTATGGGGAGGCAAGGACAGCTCAGGTACCCATCCCTCTCTCCTGAACACCTTCATTGCAGTCGTCCAGGACTAGGCACTGTTCTCTAGCACACATGTGCACACGCGCGTGCCCCCGCTGCCCGCCCCCCCCTACCCACCCATCCCCCCCACCACCCCACACACACCCTACGCAGCACCCACCAGCTCCCCCTGGTCATCCAGGTCCTCATCCTCGTCATCACTACCACCAACGCCACCCTCCTCATCGCTGCAGGAATACGAGGTCAGGCAGCACAGCAACGAAGATAGATGCGGCTGATCACAACCATCGACGCATGTAGGGAAAGGCAGGAAAACTGCACACCTCCTATCCTCCCACACCTGAGTTCCGCCTCCATGTCCAGGAACATGCGCTGCAGCTTGTTCTCACGCTTGGGCACCAGTGCATCAGGCACACCACCACTACCACATGGCTCGGCTGCAAGCAAGCAATGCGTAAGACCGAACAGACAGGCAGAGGGAAGGTTTGTTTAGAGAGGTGCTTGCCAGGCTGAAAGTTGCCAGTGCCACAAGTATCGGCGACTTGAGTCTGAGTGGGCAGTAGCAGGAGTCGTTCAAAGAAGCCACAGCGCCCTACCTGCCTCCTCCATCTGCGTATCACCCCCTTGGCTACCCTCGGCAGGTGGTGACACGCCTGCCTGCCGCTGTGAGCCGCCATCCACCGACGCGACTGCCTGCTGTGATGCAGAGGCTGGCACAGATTCTCCTGGGGGGCCATCAACCGCTTTGCCCTCTGCACAGCACATTTGGAAGAGGTGCATTTCATACTGCAGGGCACTTGGCACTGAAAGTGCTGGCGTCTTTTGGTAATGGCTGTTGCCTGCTACCTCCCTCTGCGGCGCAAGAAGCATATACGACTGCAGCCCGCCAGGCAGACTAGGCCAACCACATGGCCACCTACCTCTACTCTTGCCAGCCTCTACTGCATCATCCAGGCTGCCCACGGGTGACTGACTTCCGCCCCGATCCTCACCGCCCTCTGCCTCCCCGCTTCCAACCTCATCATCGCCCTCACTATCGCTGCCAGAGGACCCAGTGCTGCTGCCCCCTGCCTGCAGATCCTCCTCCTGCCCCTCCAACTCCTCCTCGCTCTCGTACCCATCATCGATCAGCACATCCTCATAGCTGTCCTCCTGCACAAGCAAAGGAGCAACGTGGGCAAGCAGTTACGGCACCCAGTGTTTGTAATAGGCGAGCCTGATAAATGCAAGGCCTGCCAGAGGTGGCACCAGGTTCATTGCAACAACCTCGTCAATGGCACAGTGCGGCAACACACTGGCAGGTAACTGCGGGGCCTCACAAAGCGTATTACAACACAACCGTGCCCTGCCTACCTGGGTGCGGATGAAGGGCATGCGCCTAGCCTTCTTGGCCGTGCTGGGCAGCTCCACCAGCCGCACATTGCCGCCATCCTGTAGATCCTCATCATCAGAACTCATAATGAGCAGATCATCACCATCGCCATCCAAACCGTCAGCATCCCCAGCCACCCGCTCCACACCACTAACAGCCGTGGAGGCGCCAGCAATGGGCTGTTCGCCAGCTGACGCTGAACCAAGCTGCTCGCCCAGTCCCTGATTTCCCACAGGCGGAGCTGCAGTGTGCTGGCGAGCCTGCTCCAAAATGTCCTCAAAGCTGCCCACATCTGGCAGGCACGGCTTGGGCGCCCTACGGGCATCACATCAGCGGGCAGCGCATGCAGCTTTACTCGTCCATTCATTCCCAGCCATCAGGGGCGCTAATTTCCCTGCTGGTCCCATTGCAAGCTGTTCACGTCCTGCTGGCCTACACTCAAATCCCGATGCAGCAATCCAGCCAGCAGCCCAGCCTCCCTCCCCCCCACACGCACCTGGCAATGGCCAGTGCCTGGCGCTGCTTGATGCGGTCCAGAATGCTGCTCAGCGACTGGATCTCAATCTTGTGACCCTTGCCCAGCCGGTCCCTTGCAGCAGTCTCTGCATTGCGTTCAGCGCGGAAAGCACAAGGTGAAAGCATCAGAGGTTGGCACTCCATGAAACACGCGTCCCATGACCGGTAAGCTAAAGGTGGAGATGTTGGTGGGCAGGCATCAAGTGACCCACATCCAGGCTGAAGAATGATCCCACCTCGCAAGATGCGCTGCGTGTCGGCGGCCAGCAACTCCATGGTGCCCGGGGAGCCGCAAGGGGAGCCTGAGCCGCCACTGGCACCTGACATCTCAGGCTCACTGTCACCACGACTGCTACCACCCTCCTCATCTGCGCACACAAAATCGCAAATCATTGGTATCAGCAATCTGCTGCATCGCACCCTGTACATGCTGCATCAGCATATAGTATCTTCCAGCGGTCAATGGGGCCCTGGCCAACTGCTTCCAGCTACCTTTCCAAGCCGCAGCAGAGGTTGGAGGAGCGGCCTGCGTGCGTCGCACATACTGCTCCTCCAGCTTGTCCTCCTCATCAAAGTAATCCTCATCCTGCTTGGAGCCAGAAAGGTCACACACCTAAGCTTCTTGTAGGTAAGGATCACACAGCGGGTGGAAGCTTGGAGCAAAACATAGAAGGCTTCCACCCACAGAAGCGCGCGCCTTTCGACTAGCCGAGGGTGCTGCCTCTTCCTCCGTCGCCTCCTGCTCGTCATCGCCCTGCTGCTCCTGGGCCGGACTGGTGGGCTCGAGATCACTTGAGAAACCTTCTGGGTCATCTTTCTCGATCTCCGCGAGGTGAAGTGGGCTGGCGGGGGCTGCCGGGCGATTAGGCTCCGCGTTTTCCGCCGCCTCCTTAGCTTTACGCAGTCGTCCAAGCTTGCGGGGAAGTTGCGCGACCTCTTCCTCCTGCTGCGCGGCGGGCAGCGAAGCCACAGAGTCTTCCAAATCCTCCATGCTTTCAAGCGGCAGTTGGCTGCATACACCCAGACGCAACGAGAAGGCCCGGCGCGGAAATACTATCTGCGGTGAGCGAGTTTGAAAAGCTTTGACAGCGGCAGCTGATGTTCGCGGCGGCGAGAGTACTGCCCTGCGTACCTGCGTAACCTGCCGACAGCCTGGTCAAACCTCTGCAAAAACCTTGCTGGTGCCGTTACCCTGCGTGTCTGAGGCACCAGGACAACATCAACTGCCTGATTACTTGTACAACGTGCAACAGCTGGTCCAGAAGGTCATGTGAACACAAAGAGTCAAGGTTCACGCTGCCGCCGGCTCTCGCCGCTTTAATCCCCACGGTGGCCTTCTGCCGGCCACCCTGTAAACCTCCTCCATGGCCTCAGTAGAAATGTTGCCGCCACATGCAATGATGACACAGTGTTTGCCATGCATTGCCGGCGCCAGTCTCTGAAATGCCGCCACAGCAAGGCCCGTGGCGCCTGAAGCACGGGCGAATAACAGCAACAGAAGGGGCAAGCACAGCTCAGAGCAATCCAGTTTTCGCAAAACCGCCTCTGCCAGCCTCCAAGTACCATAGATGCAGGCAATGTGTCGGGTAAGGCCTGCAACACCACCAGCACAATCACCTTCCACGAGCATGCCGCTGTGCGTTGTTGTGTCGATCACCGCCTCTGCAATCTCCTCCTCAGACACCGTCACCCAATCTGCACGCAGCGCGTCGCGCACCGCAGTGATGATTAAGCAAGCAAGCGCTGTGCAGCTGGGTACGCAGCAGGAAGCCACGCACACATATGGAAGCAGGCGGGCGGGCAGGCATTCCAGAGCAAGCTGTGCCGCACCATCCACAAATTGTTTGCAGGGTTCCAAGGTGATAGTACCAGGCTCAAGGCCGCCCACTGTCGCTTCTGACAGGGTTAACCGCCAATCTGCCTGCACCACCTCTCCCGCTTCCACGGACTGCCGCATGACATCGCTTGCGCCAGGCTGGCAGCCCACCACGTGAATGTCCGGGTCTGCTGCCTTGAGCACGCTGCCAATGCCGGCTGCCAGACCGCCGCCGCCCACCGGCACAAACACTGTGGCACATGGCACTAGCATGCTTGGGAAATGCGTTGTGATATGTGAAATTGGTTTAAAGAACAAATGCGGTGCCAGAACTAAGATCAGCAGCAAAACCATCATGCAGGGCAGGCTGCACCATGGTGCACCACGTCACACACTGCGACACCACACTGCGTCCACCCACCTGTGTCTAGCTGTCCACGTGGCAGCTGCATCAGCAGTTCGATGCCTATGCTGCCCTGCCCACCCGCCACCTGCACATCATTGTAAGGACTCACGAATATACCGCCCTGTTGTTGTGCTGCATGCCTTGCTGCCACTTCCGCCTCCACACAGTCGCTGCCAACTACCACCACATTTGCCCCCAGCTCCTCCAACCGCTGAGCCTTGGCAGCACTGACTGTGCGTGGCAGGAACAGCTGCACAGGGATGGTGAGGCCGCCACGCTGCGTTGCGGCTGCTCTGGCCGCTGCCAGCACCGCCAAGGCATGGTTGCCGGTGCTGGCCGCCCACACACCCCGCTGCAGCTCCTCATCCCTCAGGCTGAATATCTTGTGCGCTGCGCCTCGGGCCTTAAAGGACCCAGTGGCCTGTTTGGTCTCCATCTTCAGGTGCACCGTGCTGTCGTCTGCCTGCTCTGCCAGCCAGGGGGCTGGCAGTAGCGGGGTCTCATAACAAGTGCAGTACAGGTGGTGAAGAGAGGCCCAAGATTCCATGGCGATGGGGTGCAGGCCCTGCAGCAGGGTGAGGTGCATGTAGGGGCAGGTTGGGAACCTAGGCATGCATTCTGCTTGCTAAGGCACAAATTGAGCATCACTACAGGCATATAACCGCCAGGGCTTGCGAAACAAGGCGTATGGGCGTATGGCACGCTTACAAAATTATTTTGGGCCCAAAAACGCCCTGTAGGCGCGGAATAGCACGCCTTTGGAAACTTTTCTGTGACGCAGGCGAAGCGTAAAAAGTACAGTTGCATACATGTCCGAAATCGCATATTTCTGCTGTGAACTCATGAGACACCCTTTGCGGCGGTTCTGGGCACCTATCCACGGTGCATATCATCACAGTACTGCTGCTGTTGCTGCCGTTGCTGCTGCTGCTGCTGCTGTATAAACATCCCGCAAGCCACCCACATGGGCAGAACTAAAGGGGGCTAAGGGCCTGCATCAAAAACACTTTGCCTTTTCACTTTGCAATGCTATGTTACATAGTGGCTGATCCCCTGGCAACATAAATGTGCGATATGTTGAGCCAATGGAACAGTGTGCCACAGAGGCGGCGAGAGGTGGTGTTGGGGCGGCGGGCATGCAACAAGGATTCCATTAGTATTCCGTAGATGTCTCGAACACCTCAGTTTCGGCTCTATACGCCTGAATCTTGCCCAAGGCAAGAAACCTTACTCCTTAGAAATCTTCTGTATGTTTTAAGGCCTGGTAATTGCTGGGTATGAACATGCGCAAGCGTGGATGGTTGCGGCAGCAGCGGTGCGGCACCTTAAGGTCGGGGTGTGGCAAGATCCAGCCGGATCTTTGCAGCCGGGTTCTGAACAGATGCTCCGTCTCTTTCGAGCTCGCGACCCGCACAGGGCCTGCCCTAGAACGCGCGGCGCACGATTGAAGGCCTAACCCCTTCATTACGGTGAACTGCTTCGAAACCTACAAACACTCCCTCGATAGCGCGCCTGTCCTCAGGAGCGTCATGGTCGGGTCCTTTCCAAGGGTTTATGTTCGGTTCCGTTCGGAGGGTGACGTGGCGCGAGCACGATGTCTTGGATCACTCTAGAAGTCTCCTGAGCGTGTTATATAAGGGGGGCCGGCATTCCAAGGGCCGCATTTTCATTTCGTTTCCTACGCACCCCGTCCGAGACGCAAGCAACCACATGATGGCAACCACCGTCTCCAGCGCCCTTCGCCTTGCTGGCCCCGCACGCCTCGCCGTTCGCCAGCCCAGAGTTTTGGCCGCTATGCCGGCACCTCGTCGCTCCTTCAGCGCTGGCTCCGTGAGGGCTCAGCAGGAGCAGTCCAAGGGGGATGTCCCGGTTCAGCAGCAGCAGCAGCAGCAGGCGGGTGGGGCCCTGACGCCCCGCCTAGGCACTCCCCTGACCACACTGGCCCCCAGTTGGGGGCGCGTGAACCAGGTGAGTGCCTGAGAGTATTGACTCCTGCTCGCATTCGTGGCTGCCTTGGAATGGCCTGCCACGGCTGCCAAGCGGCGGTGTCACGGTGGAGCTTCCTGGGGTGTCTGGAAGCCAGGGCCAGTCTACATCACTCCACATTCCTACTCTTGCACCCACCACTGCTGTCATCCTTATCATTTCAGGTGTTTGCGGAGCTGGAGCGCGAGATGAACCAGCTGAGTCGCGCGTTTGGGATGCCCAGCTTTGGCCCCTCCCTGTTCACCGACATGGATGCCCTCCTGCCCGCCATGGCAGAGGAGACGGCTCCCATGATGAGGACGCTGGCCGTGGACATCCGCGACACAGGAAATGCGCTGGAAATCAGCGCTGATGTGCCGGGCCTGAGCAAGGACGACATCAAGGTGCAGGTGAGCTCACCGGACGCGAGGGAATGAGGGGCAGGGGCCTGGGGCTGGTGACGTAGAGCCATGTTTGTGTACGGCACCACCTCAACGCCCGCCAGTGTCTATCCAGGCGGTTGAATGTAGATCATTACCACAGGTCCATGTTCGGTGTGCAGACACCTGATTGTTTGTGCTGCCTACCGTCATCCTTCATTGCCTGCAGGTGTCCCCCGACCGCGTGCTGAGCATTTCGGGTGAGCGCAAGAGCGAGCACAAGGAGGGCAGCGAGGAGGAGGGCAACCTGAGGATTGAGCGCAGCTTTGGCACTTTCATGCGCCGCTTCAGGCTGCCAGAGGGCGTGGATGTGGAGGGTAAGCTGGGGTGCTGCCTGTCTGCGTGCCTGCCGCAGCGGGCAGCAGTGGCTGCGTTCTGTGTTTACCCCCCTAGGCAGGTACAGCGTTTCCCCTAGGCACATACAGTCTCACATTTCACAGCAGAGCCCCCGTTGCAAAGTGGCACACACCTGCTCTGGTCCTTCCAACATTATCCTCCTTCATATCCTCTCTTACTATCAGTGCTCACCGGAACCCTTCAGTACTTTCCAAATGTTCCCTGCAGGCATCAAGGCCTCCACCAAGGACGGCGTGCTGCGCCTGACTGTTCCCAAAACTGAGCAGGCCCAGCCCAAGCAAATCGATGTGCAGGTGTCGGAGTGAACGCCACCGTGCACCTCTGCAGCACCTGTGGCACGGTGACGGCCTTGCCCTGCCGCTGTGATCGCTGTATGTGGGTGAGCTTACGTTCCTATAGCCTAATGGCGAAGTGCAGACCTTTCACATTGTCAAGAACTTCCTTGGCAACCACCTGTTCTGAACAAAGAACACATGTTACAAGCCCGATACTATTGTTGAAACAGGTGGCAACGTAGCTACCATATGCCACGTACTACTCCTGATCAGGACCCATTTTATGCAGAGCACCCGTTGTATGGCATCCACCCTTTGATCATGTCGCCCCATGATACAGTTGCCACGATGTTGACTGCTCCTCGTTGCCTTTGGGCTGTTGTTGCACCGCTGTAGTACACCTTGTACCCTGTACAACCAGGGTTTGTCCGCTTGTTGTAACAGTAGCGCATCGTTGATTGGCGGGTAAGATGCGGTAATAATAAAAAACGGCAAGCGTGCCAAAGGGAAGGGGGCAGCGCCCAGCAGAACTAAGTCACGCAAAGTTGAACAGCAGGAATATACATGCAGAGCAAGAACATGGAAAGCAGGAACGCGCAAATCAGGATTAGAAGCATCAGTTGAAAGGGTCTCGCAGCATTTGGGGCACCAGCCAGGCATCGCTACTGTGCGGTGCTGGGAGCCTGCTGCTCCTGCTGCTGCCCCTGTCCAGACTCTGCCCCGGCTGCCGGTGAGGCGGCCCCAGCTGCTGATGGCGGTTGGTAGCCAGGCGGCGGTGGTAGCCCTGCCGCCATGTTTTTGGCGACCTCCTGTGCATACTCATCAATAAATTTGCCCCTCATGGCCTCAAGTGACAGCCGTTCAGAGGCCAACACGCTATCTAGGTCCTCAAGGTACTGCAGCACAGTAACAATGCCGGCGCAGTCAAGGCGGCGGCACGATAGGCAAGCGGTTCCAAGTGAGGTGGTACCAGGAAGCGTGCATAGCCTAACAAGCAGGCAGGACAAGCTATGGCAGAAGGCAAACAGGGCAGGGAGGCACAAGAATACAACACCAGGGAGCAGAAAGCAGGGGCAAGAGGGTTGTATGCCTCACCTGCAGCTTGGCCTGCACCTTCTTGTACTGCGCCTCAATAGCGGCCAGCACCAAGCGCTGCACCTCCCGCTCCTCCTGATCTGCCAACAGCTTGGCCTGAACCGCAGCAGCAGCCAGGCCCGTGGCGGCAGCCAAGCGCATGCGAGTGGCAGGCAAAGGCTGCAGGGGCATGAGGTTAAGAGGAGCAAACTGTTAGGGGCAACGTGGGTGGGGCCCAGAAGCGGAGCAGGCATCATTGCATGCTTATCTTGTCTATTCTTCTAGAAGCAACAGCTGAACACCCCACAACAAGCGAACGCGCATCATGTCATGTTATGTCATGTTATGTCCATCACCACGCCCCGAACACTCACCCCATCTGCGCCATTGCTGCCGCCATTTGGCCCCTCCTCCTTCACTGCCACGCCATCACCAAGCGCTGCATCCACCATCCCCACATCCCCGCCATTTGCCTGCTCAGCAGCCATCTCCGCTTCAACTGCTGCCGCCGCCGCCGCGTCCTCCTCAGCCAGCACCTCCAGCGCGCGCTGGGCGGCGGCTGAGGCAATCTTGGGGCCCACCATGGCGGCCAGGAAGGACACCTGTCGGCACAGACAGGGCGGGGCAGGGTGGCAGGCTGAAATGAAGACAACAATGAGAAACAGCTGCTCGAAGCTGTGAGTTGGACAGCCGACTTTGCAATGGCGAGCTGGGCACTGCAGATCGCAATTTACACTGCGTGTGTGTGTGTGTGTGTTTTGGGTGATGTGTCTGTGGATGAACTGGTGCAGTTGTCCCACACCCACCAGCACACCACAACCCCAAATGCCAGCCATACCTGTGCCAGCACCGGGTTGGCGACGTCAGCAAAGGGGGCCACATTCTCCAGCACAGCGGCAGCCACAGACAGACCGCCCTCCTGACCCGGTGGAGGAATGGCCACCTGCAGGATAAAGGGGCAGCCATGTGGGGTATATCAATCATTTGGCTGGCACACTTGCTGCCGCCAACCTGTGAAGTACCATGCTAGAAAATCCCAGCCAGGCAATGCAGGCTGCCCTCCCTTGTCAGAACCAACCAAATCAAAGAGCGCAACTTTGGAGCAAATGTGTTTTCCAGGAAAACAAGTTGCCAAGAAAGAGATGTGCAGTGTGCACAAGGGAGCACTCACCAGGCCCTGGTTATGTGGCCCCGGCAGCGCGTCTGCCATCAGCGGCTCCTCCATGGGCAGCTGCAGGAAGCGAGACACACACTGCATGCCGCTCTTGCCACCCACGTGCTCAGCCACCTGCTGCCATGATTCCCCGTACTTTTCAATGCCTGCATGCACAGGGACAAAGCATTACTAAGCATCACTTGGGCACATCAAAGTGCGAGAAGTCCGGCACGTGGAAAGGCAGGCAAGCGGGCAGGCAGGAACGAATGATCGACGCGGGGGGGGGGGGGGG
>JAAMXP010002195.1:5575-26953 GCA_019693395.1 Ettlia oleoabundans | reverse complement strand
CCTCCCTCCCTCCCACTTTCAAGGCGCTGTGTGCCTGTTTTTGCCTCCCTCTATTGCCCCTTAATGCGTGCGCTCCTGTTTATACTGCCCAATGAACGTTCTAACAACCACCCGTGCGTTTGCCTGCTTGGACTCTTTCCAGCAAGCAAACGCCGCGGTGACCAATTTTCGACGCCTGCTTGCCTCCTGTGATGCATAGCCAAACAGCGCCCCCCGTCCCCCCTCCTTTTCACGCACCTACCCCAACCCCTTCATGACTCTCGTTTTCCACTGTGGCGTGAGGTAGCTTGCCTTCTCACCCTCCCGTGCATGTCCGTGTGATAGCAGATCATGCACAGCGCAATCTGTTTGCGACCCATTTTTGGTCCCCCCTCAAAACATCACTCACCGCACGGCCACCTTGCCACACAGCCTAATCCTGGCTCAATACGCAGAGCACACATTCGTGCTCGCTCTTCCGACGCCATGTTGTCCCCTTCTTCTGAGGCTGGATGCATGAACCACCAAGCACTCAATCCCTGTAAGGCCTCTTCTTTTTATAGTAGAATATTCAGAGGAAGATTTGGCACTCATCTCTAGGTACAAGGCAGTTGGCAAGTCTGTGACATGGTAGGAGCAGAAACTGGACAGGGCACGTTGCCACTGGTGTGGCAAAGCGCCGCGGCTGTAGAAACAGATTTTAGTGCGGCCTGGCCATGGCACAGCCTGGGGGCAGCAAAGTGTTCTTGCATATGCCCACGAACTCAGTCGGGGTCAGGGAGGGCATTGTGAATCGTCCAAGCCGAAATACCTCAATGAGGTGGATTCCGCAGTGACGGCAGCCGCCAGCTGGCGCTGCGGCTCTGTGCCCGCCTTGCTCTGCAGCTAAATGCGGTCTTAACCACTAACGCGATCTTTGCACCGCATCGGTTCCCGTTCGGACGCCAGAGCGTGACAGACACGCGCGGCAGTCATACCGTCTGACCGGCAGTATACACGCGGCACCCCATCAACCCGCCGACACTTTGAAGCATTTGTTAGTGTGTCCGGCATCATTTGTACCTCGAGCTCCCAAGATACAAACTCGTGCAAGCCGGATATGGCGGCGCAGGACAAACTGCTGTCGGAAGTTCACTCGGCAGCAGCGAGCGTCCTGGAAAAGGGCTTGCAGCTATTGCGGGAGCAATGTGCAGGTAGCAAGACTGCCTGACCTGTTGTTTGAACCCCAGCCTCTGCTTCATCTGCGTGCCGCCTCTCCCGATCTTGCAGCGCCCGAGCCAGTGCCGGTAATAACAGCCGGCCCACGCTCACATCCCTTGCGCACGCCGCACTCCGGCGCCGCCGCTGCTTCCTCCCGCCCACCCAGCGCTGCCGTCATGTCCACCACCACCAACGTGCCTGACAGCATGACTGCCGTGGCAAGCAGCTATGAGCCAAACATCGTCGTCCAGCCAGTCAATTCGCAGACATCCACGCCCCAAAGCGCCCTCACTTCTGCCTTCATACTGCTGCGCCAGGTGCAAGCAGGGCACACGTCTCGCTGCCCCAAGCTGCCTTTTTCGCGCATGCAGTATTGATCGTGCTTTCCATGCTGCAGCTGGTTGCTTGCCACTCTATGTCTTGCTGCATCGCTCCCCATGGTTCTCGGCCTGTGGGGCCGTGCACGAGCCCTCCCGCTTACCTGTCTATGTCAGCACCCACCTGCCTGCAGACGTCTGCCGACCTGGCGGCTGAGGCAGCGGCAGTGGCAGCAACTGTTGCTGAGGACCTGGCGCAGCAGCACGAAGCCACGCTGACGGCGCTCAACTTGGTGGGCGAAAACAACTAGTGGGGGCTGGATCCCTGAGGCCTGTAGCCTGTGGCCTGCTGGTAGGCCAAGTAGGACAGAAGGAGGATCAGCAGCAGGAACAGCACAGTTTGAAAGCGCAGCGAGCCCTACAAGTAGCTAGCAAGTTAGCGAGTCTGTCAATCAGCCGGCTTCGTAGTATGCAAAAGAATTGATTTCCGATCCCATTCACCAATTTTGGGGTACAGTGGCAGGGCGCAGCTCGTGCATGCACCTGCGAGCTGTCATGCCCTGTTGCTGTGATGATAGTTTGTTGGGTCAAGAACAAATGCATGCAGCAACATGCCTCCTCACCCCCTTGTATGCCGGCCGGTCAATCGATGCCGTTCAGATCAAACAGGAGGTGCTGCTCTTGTGCTCACACCACCCTCTTTGCCAGCACGGATTTTGACCTTCAGTCCCATGATATCATTAGGTGGTCCAAACCTCGCCTGCCCCTTTTCCCAGTACTCCTGTGATCTATGCCTCGCCACCAAAGCGCCAGAAACTGGCCACCCCCTAAAGTGCCGGTCCCCTTCCGAACATTGATTATGTGTGCCTTGCCATTTTATCATATTCAGACAGTTCAACTCCTTTGTGATAGACACAAGATGTTTACACAGGCATCTTAGCGGATACTTTTCATGTCAGCAAGTGTAGGACAGACCTGTTGCTATAGGTGATTGTTTAGGGTGGGTGTGTAGCTGTATGCAACACAAGTGCGGCAAGGTGAGCCGAATGAGCCAGAATGGCAAGGCACAGAGATGATAATGGGGTTGCAAGCATGGTGGGCAGCGGCGGTGGTTTGGTGTCTGTGCTAACTGCAGTAACTGCAGCAGTGCGTGGCACATGTTGATGTGGAGGAGTTGTCTGTGGCACGTGCTAAGGTGATTAGCGGCAGGCGTGCATCTGGTACAAGGCACCAGCAGCACCAGTCATCCGCGGCATTGGCAGTGACAGCAGCATGGCGACCTTTATTCTAGTGAAGCTGCAGCTGGGCCGTGGCTACCGGACAGCGGCCGTGGCAGCTGTTTTTGGCGTGACGCAGTGGAGCAGCAGCCGCACCAAGACAGGAGTTGACATTAGCCACTTTATATCAGAGCCGAGGTTTGTTTCCATGCCAGCATGTACAATGCGCACGGCAGCGTGCTGCTTGGACCAAGTCACTGCTGCACTTTCACTGCACTCTCCCTTGCCCAGGGGGAATGTAATGGTAGATACTGCAGCGCTGTGTAACTCAGCAGCGTAGCGGAGCACAACAGCGTCAGGCATGGCAGTGGCTGCAGAGCGGCAGCAGTCAAAAGCATCCGCCAAACTCAAATCAATCAGTGCATTGCTGTTTGATGATAGGTACACGGGGCAGGCGCCCAGTGCCATGGCACGCTATACGTTCAGCTCAAATTAGACCTGCAGGGTGTGGAGTCAAGCAGGACAGCAGTACAATCCGCCACAACCGTGACTTGGGTACCACGATCGCACAACGGCAATCAACTATTCGTGGATCCAGCTTCGAAGCTGGTCGCTGCCCTGGCGACAGTAGCCGTCGCCTGGCCCGCTGCAGTGCTCACCATCTGCGCGGGAGTTGGCTCGGCTGTAGTATGGAAATGGCCACCAAGCGCGGAGTCACTGCAGCCGCCGCACAGCTGGGGACGGGCTTGTTCCAGGCCGCCCGCCGCTCCCGCCTTCCTCGTCCCGGCTTGATGCAGCCGCCAAGTGCACCACAGCCGCAGCAGCGGGCCAGTGCGCGCCTAGGCCGTCTGCTGAGCAGCCTGACCCCGCAAGCAGATGCCTCAGAATCTGCCGGCATGACAACCAGCGCAGCCGCCTCGCCCGCAGCAGCCGCTGCGATGGCGAACAAGCCGGGAGCCCCGGCGGCCTCCGGCTACCGGCTGCCTCCTCCAGAGATCGCAGCGATTGTGGACGCGCCACCTGAGCCGCTGCTGTCCTTCTCTCCTGACCGAAAGACTGTGCTTCAGCTATCAAGGCCGCCGGCCAACCCACCAATCAGCGAGCTGGTGAGCACCCAGCTGCCCGACTGCTTGGTTGGCTCTGCGGGGCTCGGTTGCATGGCCTGGCAGCCAAGGAACGCTGGGGCATAGGGCTTGCAGTTTTGCTCTCATGCATGATTTGCGCCTTATTTCTGCTGCTTGCAGGCTCGGCCCGAGCTTAAGCTGGCTGGTGAGCTGTCTATTTCCTCACCTAACTGAGCTACTCGGGTCCACTCCATCGGCCTTGCTGCTGACTACCTCCTGCCAACTGCCGCTCTCTGGTGCCGCGCTGCATGCATTGTAGCAGTGTCAACAGCAGACGTGCCCCAGCCCTCAATCCTGCAGATAACCTTATGGCATCCATCCTGGCCTTGCCGCCGCGGCCCTGGCCCCCTCCAACCACCACTCCACCCCAAATCCCCTTTTGTTTCAGGGCTGCGCATTGACCCGGAGACCTTCTCCCGGTCCCGCATGAGCCACTACACGCGCATCACTTACGCGCCCTTCACGGATGACCTGGTCATGCCCATACCAGCAGATGCCGGGCACACCATAACCGGCATACCTGAGGGATACTGGGTGAGCTCACAGAGGGGCAGCGCCAGACAAGCGGTTGGCAGTGTGTGTGGGTTGATGGTGGGGGTCAGGAGCGTTGGCTGACTGGTTGCTTGGATCATGGCATCAGCTTTGCGCCTGTGACCCGCAGTCGTAGGACTTACCCCCCTTCCCCCCTTCCCATTCTTGCTGCATGCTTTCCCCGTCGTTTCCCTCCTTTCCATCCACACATGTTCCAGTTGAACTTAATCTACTGTCAGCAAACCGTGCTCGTATTCGTACTCTGTTCTCAACCTGCTCTATGCAAACCAGATCAACTATGTCACCTGGAGCCCCGACAGCAAGACCGTGGCCTTCACGCTGCGCTCAGCTGGCGGTGACGCCGACCCGCCACGCCAGCCGCTGGAGCTGTGGGTTGCTGATATCGGCAGCGGCAAGGCTCGCAAGCTCATGGAGCACCGCCTAAACTCAACTTTTGAAGAGTGAGAGGGGTGGGTCGGGGTGGACATGGGAGGTCCAGGGTTGGCCGGGCAGCGGTGGTGGGCTGCGGTGCGGTGTGCCTGAGGCATGGGTGGCTGCACCCCTCTGGCTGCTCCTGAGGCTGTGAGCAGCCCTACTATGCTGGCCTATCAACATAGCCGACGGCTATCTGGTGCACTCACTAGGTGCACGATCAACAGCATGAGGCCCCTATGTTGTATCCGTCTTGCTCCGTATCAGCTATGATTGGATTGATGACGACACCATCGTGGCCGCCATCATCCCACCTGGCCTGGGCCCCGCCCCGAGGAGGCCCATCACGCCTTTGGGGCCCAAAACCGAGGTGCGCATGGTATGCTTGGGCACTATTGGGGTGGTGCAAGTGTAGGACTGAAGAGGGGTTGATTGCAAGTGGCAGTTGCCTACTGGTTAGCGGCCTTTGGGCGCAATCTCACTGGTCAGGATGCACATTTAGGCACATTCGCAGCACAGTTAGAGCGCAGCTTGTGCTCTCGTGAGTTGTGCACGCCATGGGAAGGATATCAACCGGCCAGCACATGTGCTCCTTCCGTTTGTTCCCCCTGTGCTGCATGCCTTGTTCCTGGCCCATGTCCTGCCCTCGCTTGGGTGTATCACTGTGCAGGACAACAGCAGCGGGCGCAAGAGCCAGGCACGCACCTACCCGGACTTGCTGCAGGGTCCCTATGATGAACAGGCAAGCAAACCTGCTGGCCAGCCAGCCCGCCAACCTGGCACAGTGCCGGGGGAAAAGTTTGGCAGAGGTTGCTGCAACTGCTGGTGTGGCTGCACACTCCAGCCTGACCGTTGGGGATCCTTCACATCACTGGCTATCCTTGCCATCGCAAGCCCCCACCCCCACCCATGCCGCTCGTTACTGTGGCCTTTTATAATGGATAACCTGTCGGTTGCCATGCCCCTCCCTGCAGCTGTTTGAGCACTACTGCCAGAGCCAGCTGGTGACGGTCAAGGTTCCCACGGGCAAGGTGACCACCATTGGTCCCACACGCCTCTACACCGCCTCCTCAGCCAGCCCCGACGGCCGCTACCTGCTAGTGTCCTGGCTGGAGCGACCCTACTCATACTCGCTGCCCTGCGGCCGCTTCCCAAAGCGAGTGCAGCTGTGGACGAGGTGAGTTGCTTGAAGCACTTAACTGAGGTTAGCTAGTTCTTGTTATTTAGCATCTAAGGGCAGGGTGGAGGTGAGATTGTTCAACTCCCAGCTGTGGGCTGGGCTGCCACCTGTCTGTTGCTGCCGAGAGCGTGCGGCGTGCCTCCATCAAGCGCAACCCATGTGCACTGCACATGGATCAAGCATATGCCTCTTTGCTTTGCAAGGAGTAGCATGTCTGTGGCCGCGGTCTGCCCAGTTGCCAGTGTGTCATGTGCCTTCACGTCGTCCACCATCGGCCCCCGCATTTCCTATAACACAGTACCACCACCTCCTCATTCCCGGCAGGGAGGGCCAGCTGGTGCGTGAGATAGCAGCGCTGCCCCTGGCTGAGGACATCCCAGTGGCCTTTGACAGCTGCCGCAAGGGCCCGCGTGGCATCGAGTGGCGCGATGACAAGCCCGCTGAGGTGAAAATTTGCAGCAGCGGTGGCATGCATTCCTAGTCATGATTAATCGCAGCAGCAACAGCCAGAGCAGCATGCTTCTGCGATGGACATCATCTCGGCTGTGGCGGAAGAACAGTGTTGCTGGGATGGCGGGGGTTGCCAGTGTTTAGTGTAACTGGCATTGGTTGGTGCAAACGGCGCCTGGACCGCTAAGGCCAGCTGGTTTCAGGTTTGCCGGGAGTCCAGGAGGCACTGCGTACTGCAATCCTCGCCAGTACCTTCTCCTTGCCTGTTTGCGTGCCTGTATGCCTGCGTGCATGTTTTCATAGGCTGCTTCGCCTGCCATGGTCTGCTGAGCCCTGGTCTGCTGGTTTGTTTGCCTCCCTGCAGATGTCTTGGATGGAGTGCCAGGATGGGGGTGACCCCGCAGTCGCTGCCTCCCCACGGGACATTGTGTATGTGCTAGGTGGGCTGGCTTGCCTGGCCTGTGGGTTGCAGACCCGCTGTGACTGGCTGTGAATTTAAACCTCAGACCCTTTCGGGCTAGCGCCCAGCGTACTGACCTCCAGGTCCAACTTCTGCACCAGGCCATGTCACACACACAGCTTGATACCGGTACTCTCCTGCTCCTGCTGCTGCTCCATCTCCGTTCGTTGCCTATCTCCCTCGTTTGTGCTGCCAACGCCTTCTTGCAGATGCTGACACAGCAGCCGACCCCGCTGCCACACCCCGCGCGATTGCTGGCACCGACCTGCGCTGCCGAGGCGTTTCCTGGGGCACAGGCCAGTTTGCGCTGCTGTATGAGGCGGAATGGAAGTCGAGAAGGAGCGTCACTTGGGTAAGCTTTTGTTGGGCTGCATGCTGTGCGCCTGTGCTACCCTGCGTGCCGTGCACCTGCTGAGTCTGGGACGGTGTCGGTGTGCCCCTCCCATCCTCTGTCCCTCCATGCCTTTCCCACCCTTCCCTCGCTTGCCTGCTCCTCCCATCGTCCCTTATTTGCCAGGTCATCACCCCAGATGAGCCTGAGGGTGGAAAGAAGACTGTACTGTTCGACCGCATGTATGAAGACGCCTACACCGACCCCGGCTCTCCCGCCAGTCGTCGCACACAGTGGGGCACGTACGTGCTGGCGCTGGTCGAGGGACACCGCAAGCTGCTGATGCAGGGCTCGGGGGCTTCGCCGGAGGGCAACAAGTAAGTTTGTGGGTGGGGCTGTGGTCATTGGTACGGAGGTGGGGCTTTGTGTTTGTGTTCCTGCGGTGTGGGGATATAAGTTGGGGTGGTGGTTGGGATGGTTTGGTGGGATGATTTGGGTGGTAGGAGGCGTTGGGAGGGTGACTTATGTTGGTTCTTTGTTTTGCAAGCCGATTTAAAAGCACGCTCAGCATTACTTCAACCTCTTCTTCTATAAACCCGGCCGACCCACTCACATTCCTCCTGGCCCACCGCTCATATATTGTCACCCACCTCCTGCCCACATCCTAATATATCGCCTGCAGGCCCTTCCTGGACCTCCTAGATGTTGACAGCGGGGTGACGCGGCGCATCTGGCAAAGCCAGCCGCCCCATTACGAGTACACCTCCAGCATCCTGTCAGATATGGAGGATGACAGGCCGGTGTCCCTGGTGGGTGGCTGGGTGCTGCTGTGGGTTGGTTGCTAGCCTGCCGATAAGTGGACGGGTGCGTCACTGGTCCGGTGGGTTGATGTTGCCAGTGGTGCCATCGTTCTTAGGTAGAGAAGCGGATGGCTTGGGGTTTGTTGGTAGGGTGGGGCTTTTGAGTGGTGCATGGTTGGCCGGTTTACTGGCTTGCCAGTCTGCCAGACAGCTGGCTGTTTAACACAGAGTATCCTTGCTGGTGGTCCCACTCCCATTCCATTGTCGGTGTACTGACCCATCGCATTGTGCTGGAGCTGCCGACCCAGTATTTCCATGTCTGCCCACTTGCCTTGGTTGTGCCCGTCCCTACTTCCGCCATGCCCTGCAGGACAACCTGCGGGTCCTGGCCAGCAGGGAGTCGGTGACCGAGCCTCCGCAGGTGCACAGGCTGCTGGCTACACAGGAACACAGATAACTGTGCTGTGTTGATCATGAGGATGTAGGGAACGGTGTTAGCATATGCAGCTAGGTGGCAGGTTGTGCGGCGAAGGCGAGCCCTTTGAGTATCATGCGTCAGTTGCTTACTAACATCCTGCATGCCAGTGTCCAGCCCGCAAACATTGCCACTCCAATCCTAGCTGTCATCTGTGCAGTTCTACATCAAGACTTTCACAAAGGACGGTAAACAGCACACGGAGCGCTGCATCTCCGCCTTCCCCCACCCCTACCCCTCCCTGCGCGACCTCCAAAAGGAAATCATTCGCTACAAGCGGGCAGACGGGCTGGAGCTCAATGGCACGCTCTACCTGCCTCCAGGTGGGCACAATTGCCTGCTGTGTGGTGCCAGGCTGGCAGCGCAGTAGCTCAGGTGGTGCCAGAAAAAGATGAGGCTCATTAGGCTGCGGGCGGCAGCCCACAAAAATGCCTCATCGGCCGCCCTACAGCTGCTTGTTGAGCATCTGTGTGTCAGCAAGGTGCTGCCATTTCACCGAGATTGTAGCGCCGCTTTATTTGTGATTGCTGCGCCGCTCATCTCCCTGCGGTGATTCACCCTCACACCCACATCGCCACCCTGTAAATGCAGGTTATGATGCTGCTCGTGACGGCCCGCTGCCCACGCTGCTGTGGGCGTATCCTCGGGAGTACAAGAACAAGGAAGCAGCGGGGCAGCTGCGCAAGAGCCCCTGCACCTTCCCTGGCATAGGCTCCACTTCCCCCTTGCTCTTCCTGGCAAGAAAGTACGCCATCCTGGACGGCCCCGGCTTCCCTATAGTGGCAGAGGGCGATGAGGAGCCCAACGACACTTATGTGGAGCAGCTTGTGGCCTGTGGAAGGGCAGCAGTTGAGGAGCTGCAGCGGCGGGGCGTGGCAGACCCCTCACGCATTGCAGTGGGAGGCCACTCGTACGGTGGGTGGCTTGCAGGGACATTCAATGCAGCAGCTGCAGGTCAAGGGCAGGCTTGTCAGCGCAACACACAACAGTTTGCTCTTTGGGTGCAAACCTGTTGCATCTTTTGCAAGGCATAATCTGAAGCTTGCTGTGCCACACTGCCGCTGGGGGGCTGGGGCCTTCACAAAATCCAGCCTGCCGCACCCATCCACTTGTTTCTTCAACTCCCCCCACAGGCGCGTTCATGACCGCCAACCTGCTGGCCCACGCCGGTGACTTGTTTGCGTGCGGCATAGCGCGGTCGGGGGCCTTCAATCGCACCCTCACACCCTTTGGCTTCCAGGCTGAGGAACGAACGTACTGGCAGGTGTGCTCACGCCGACAGCGCCTGCCATCACTGCTGCTCCCAGTTCTGAGCTGACGGGGTGTGGCTTGAGGGGGTGACAGTCCCCGTGAAGGGAGGCTGGGCTTTTGTGTGCCCTGGTTTGCCTTAGATTTGGTTTTTTTGGAATCATAATAGCCGGCCGAATTTGCTATGACGAATAAACATCCAGCGTTAAAAAGAAAAACTGACCTGCAGACCAGCGTCCAAACTTGTCACAGTGCCTCACCACCGCGCCTGCCGCCTCACCTACCCTGTGCAGGCCCCCGACACCTACCACACCATGTCACCCTTTACCCACGCTGACAAGATCAAGAAGCCACTGCTGTTGATACACGGCGAGGCGGACAACAATACGGGTGGGTGCGGTGATCACAAGGGCAGGGCAGAGCAGCTTTGTTGGCTTGCGGGGTGCCGGGTGGCGTGGATATGACGCAGTCGATTGTGGCGGCAGTGAGAGCGCTAAGAAAGGGCAGCGCGCCCAGCAACCCGCTTTTTCATGTCTTCAAGGTGCTTCTGTGGGCTGTTGACGTAATTGATTCAAGCAAAGTTTCTTGCCCTCCCCTGGCCGCAGGCACCTTCCCCATGCAGAGCGAGCGGTTCTACCAGGCTCTGAAGGGTCACGGGGCCACTTGCCGCCTGGTGCTGCTGCCGCATGAGAGCCACGGCTACAGCGCGCGGGAGAGCATCATGCACACCCTCTGGGAGATGGACAGGTGCCCTGCCCCCTTCCTGCTTTCCTTTGTTGCACATTTTATGAGGGGAGTGGGGCTGGCACAGCTAGCACCAAACTTGTGGCACTCCTGGTGCTGCCTGGAGGCCGGGGAAGCAGCATACAGAGCGGCCGCATGCTGGCACTTACAGCTGAGGTACACAAGACTCATCTGCTGCATACCCCCACGTCTAACCTGTACTGCTAAGCGCATACAAATACGCATGCCACTGCAGGTGGATGAGCACGTGGCTCAACGGCGCTCCGCCATTGATGGATGAGTGAAGGCCGCCATGTTCATCATTGCACTGGAATTCCAATTTCATTGCTAGAATACGTTCACATCATTATTTCGTATTCCCATACTGCGTTGCTGCCATTACTCTCATCTTATTGTAAAGATGCACCACAGGTGGTATGGCTAGCGGCTGCTGCCGGCACTGACCAGCAGCTGCCAGTAGCTGCTGTAAGTAGTCGATACAGCGTTCCCAGGAAACCTGCTTAAACTGCATGTTGCAGAAGGCAAAGCTTTTGCGGTCGTACCGATGAAAGTCGTCTCGATCACTTGTCAGATTTCAAACCATGCTGAGCATGCTGTGCATGGTGCCCAATCGTCTCCCCCGTGGTGTGCTACTCTCCGGACTATGAAGAGCGTGCGCGAGTCTCAAATCCATGCACGGCGCCATAAAACATCGAAGTTATCAGCTGCCTGCCGCTTTCGAATTGTCGGGACACGAGGCGACCTGTCCTGCAGCGTATAGAATCGTGTCGTCCCTCCAATGGACCGCGTGAACGTCGAGCAAAAAGTCAATGGAACGTGGGAAGCGGGCATTAAGTGCTTGACATTCACCCACGGCATCCAAGACGAAACTGGGAGTGAGCGGCAGCTGCTATTGCCGAACACGTGGTGCACCGTGACCAGTGTTGCCTGGTAATGGCATGCCCACCATTGCATACGGCCTCAGAAGAGGTATACACTGACACTGAACGCATGGCATCGACAGTGAGCTGCCGCTCACCTTTTGTGGACATGGCATACCACTCTGCATGCGCATCACCTGCCTACAGACATGGGTGCTGGCGTCACAGCACAGCTTACGGCTGCACATGCTGTCTTGGCCAACACTTGGGAGCCTTACAGAAAGATCACTGTCCAGCCACACTCGTATAAACTTTGGGATCTGTCTAATACAGGCAAGGGTGCTCTACACTGCCTTGCAATACCCCTCATAGGTGCACTGCTGAGTGTGATAGCAACCAGCTGGTGGGGAGTGACTGCAGCCCAATGAGGCACAGCAAGGTTGAATACATAGGTGGTGGGTCTCTCTCAACCCCACTTTTAAACGCGCCTCTCTGATGCAGGTGACAGAGTGCTGGTCCTGTCGGTGACTGGCAGTTTCTGTATGGCCGAGATGTACGCCATGCACCAGCTTGGGCCCTTACAGTTGCCTCAGAGGGTGGCAACGCAGCTAACCTTGTTCACAAAGGAATGCATGGGCCCATCTGAAGTTCTCATGAGGCTGACCACCCTGCTGCGCAACACATTCAAATGCCACGGACAGCAACGCAGTGCTGAGTGTGTTTGCTTGCCAAACCCTCTGTGTCTGCTGCCCGGCATAATACCAGCTGACAGCACGTAGGAAGGAGACCTTCGGACTGGTCCACTCGCCGGCGTGCGCGCCATTGCAGGTGTGCCGGGTACATACGTGTGCACCTGCTCCCATCAGATGAAAAAGGCAGTCACTGCAACCATGAGAGGTGCAGCACATGTGCGTAGGATCAAACTCCTAAAGTCAAGCTGAAGCTGGCCTCGCCAATGTCTGCATGCAGCTGTAGGAGTTTCGTACGAGAGGGTCCCCGTGAATGGGCAGACAAGAATGGTGCGAGAAGGGTTGCAGCGTAAGCTGCAGCCGGGAAAGCCTGGTCTGGTCATGTGATTACTGCCTGATGTGTATCTCACCTGCTGCCTCAGTCCCTTGCTGCTCATTTGTCGCCACTGTCGGCTCAATGCTTTATATTGGGATTGCTGTACAACCACACCGCAGGAGGCGTATGGTGAAGCGCCACTGCTGCAAATCTCAACGGCAAGGCTGCCCCTGCTGAATAAGCTTTGCGATGGCTTGACCATCATTGGACGAGTCACATGGGATCTCAGGGCAGGCCCACACAAGCCTAGATATGGGTTGCGTGGCAGTAGCACTCGCAAACTGCATGAGAGAGCCGATTGGCGGCGCTGACCTGGCAAGGGTTGTCAACTAACTGGTCGAGGTGCTATTGTTAACAAACATGGTGGGGAAATGGCCTTTGGATTCAGAACAGGCGGATAGCCTCATGGGTAAGCTAGTGCATGCAGTTGATTGCACAATCAAGGGTGGCACAACAGAGAACGGAAGGAAAGATCTTCTTGAACCAAGCATTTAACTGGCGCAAATTGGTTGCAGGTAAGCACCATGGGAGCCAGCACTTAGGCTCACTACCTCCTGTTGCTGGTGGAGGCGGCTGGTTGGCCACACCTCAAATGGGGGGCTCTGGAAGCGAGACGTAACCACGGTAAGCGCCAGCCATCCTCAGCATGCTGCACAGTGCAGCAGTGAGGCTGCATACTGCCTGCTCCCGCAGCTGGCTGTACTTCTGCTGACACACATCATCACTGTCTGGCTGGGTAGTGGGAGGCTTTGGGGGCCACCGGGCTGTGGCCTGTACCTGGTGCTGCTACCTGTGCCGCAAACGCTGCCTGCTGTTCCTGCTGCTCTGCTGCCTGCCGCTGCTTCCACTCCCGCCGCAGCGCCTTCTGCTGGGCAGCGTACACGCAGGCAGCACTGTGCACCTTGGTATAGCTTATGGTTGCGGCGCCGGCTGGCCCAAAGGCGGGAAGCCTCACCAGCATCGTTGGTGCGCCCCCCTCGCCCCAATGGTTAGCAGTGCTGGGTATAAAGCTTGCTGCATAGCCAGTGTAGAGCTCCCTCCGCAACCCTCCACATTTTGGCGGAGTCCAAGTCCCCTGGTGGCAGCAGGCTGTGCTCCAACCCATTGATTGGATGACACCACGCCAGCGTGCAGGCTAGGTCCCTAGCGAAAACTTCCAGCTGTGCCGCTGAAGTGGGCACTGCATGCAAGATGCCGGTATTTTCAAGGACTTCAAAGTATCCATGAACCACTTCATCTGCCTTCTCATGAGGGCACCGATATATCGCCACCTTCAGCCCTGCCGCACGCTGCCGAGGGCGAAAGTGCATCACCGCACTGAAAGGCGTATGCTCAAAGTGAGCGGTCAGCCTGCCCCACGTGGGCTGCAGCGGTGGTGCCGCCAGGTCGCAGATTGCCTCGGCCAGGGGATGGGGACCCCGGCTGAAGGCCATGACAGCTTCTGCAGGCTGTCGGTGCAGAGGACAGCGCCGTAATTAAGAGCCATATCGACTTGGGTGAGCACACAGCGCGGGGGCGGGGTCTTGAATACTGATTTGGAGGTCAACTTACCAGGGAGTGTGTCCAAGGTGCAAGGTTGTGATGGCTGGACACGATGGGAGGGCGTCAGCCACTTTTTGGATGCCGCCAGACGCGAGGGACTTTTAAGCTTTCTGACACCCCGTACAGCGCTGTACAGGGGTGCTTCCATTGCTGACAACCTCCCATGTTTGATGCTTGCAATGCTTGCTGATCACGTGCAAAGCAACTAAGCCCACTCTAGGATGGGTGGGAGATCTGACCTCGTCCCAGATGCACCATCCAATCACCATGGAAAGTGTTGCGGGAAATACTGGACAACTAACATGCAGGAGTGTCAAAACAACGTATATGTTCAAAAGACAATGGCAATGGAATGTAACGTGGGCAGACGCACAACTGCCAGACACAGGGCACAAGCATGGATGCAAAGCGAACAAGTGACAAGTGTCTCGACAACTCTTCTCGTGACATGCAGGCCATGACATGCAGGCAAGGCATAATTGAAAAACCTTGAAGGTGTAACGCTTTGTTCTGGGGGAAGGCTAGCATGGGGCATATCGTTGAGCGCGTCAGGCCTGCTCCCTGCTGCTGGTTCTATTCTTCTGGCTGGCGCCCGTGGGTGTTGGTGCTTGCCAGTGAGCCGTATCCGCGGTATGCGGCAGCCATCCTCAGCATGCGACACAGTGCGGTGATGAGGCTCTGCTGTGCTTCATCCCACAGCTGTTTGTATTTCGGGAAGAACACTGTGCCACTGTCTGGCTGGGTGGTGGGTGGGAGGGGAGCTGAAGGTGCAGCTACATGATTGCCTGCAGCTGCAGCATGCCCAACCGCCAGCTGTGCCTGCGGGCGCTGCCTCTGCTGCTGGCGCAGCATCTGCTGCTCTACATTGTAGGCGCTGGCATGGTTGGTGAGGGTGATGGAGCAGAGAAGGTCCTTGTCGTCTCACATGGGCGGCAGCTTGAGAGACGTCCATGCGGCGTCCCCGGCAGGCGTGTCAGATGGGTGGCTGCTGATGTGCACCGCCGCCCTGGCATACAGTGCAACCTTGACCCAACACCAGCCATAGCCGAGCTCTCCCAGTGTGTCCTCAGCTGCCTGAACAAGGCCGCAGCAGGTTCGCTCGCTGGGAAACCACCAGACCAGCGAGGCTGCCAGGTCGGTGACAAAGCCTGCAGTGCCGCCGCTGCTGTGGGCACGCTGTAGACCATTCCGTGGTCCGGCTGCAGCACCTCATACTCCTGCGCCTCCTCCCAGTGCGGCAGCTGCGGCTGCTCACCGGCCCAGTGCTGCTCCAGTAGACGCACCGGTACACCACTACCTCCATGCAGGCGGCGTGCTGTGGCTGCCGCACATGGAGCAGTGCAGCATAGCGTGGCGGGTCCTGCGGACCAGGGATGAAGACATGATTATCCAGCGTGGGTTGGTATGTAGGGGTGTGAAACGTATACGTAGGCTCCAACAGACAAAACGTCTCCTGCAGCGGCGGCACTGCCAGCTGGCAGATTGCCTCCGCCAGAGGATGGGGCGCCCGGCTGCAGGCCATCCGTCCTTGTAAACCTCTGCAAGCGCGCTTGCTGGGCATTATTTGAATACAAGCCCTGTGTCCAAGGCAATCAAGCTCAACTGCAGAGTGTGAACCATGCCCCAAGCTGCCAGCAGTGCTTACAATGATCCAAGGCTAACGTTGGTTGAGAGCCAGGAAGAGCGGGTACTTGGACGCCTTCAAATCGCGTCACAAGTTTTGTTGAGCAGTTAGAATGAAACAAACCCAAGTTGTACGCAACCAGCCCTCTATCCCTGGCCTCTCCGTTATTCAAGGCCACCCCAAACTGTCTAGGCTGGCTCGCCATGCAGTACACAGCGCAGCAGCATGGGATAGGCGACAGCTCCCCAGAGGCGCCTCAGCATGCCCAGCACCGCTTAGTAGTCCGAGGGCGCCAATGTACCCCCAGCTGACCAGAAGGTGCAAAGTGTCTTCTCTGCCACACAAAACAAGCAAGGGCTTTGTCTGACAAAGTGTACGGGCATTCCTGGGGCCTGTGCATCAGCTGCTCTGAGGGTGTTGTGGACGTTGCTGAATCCGAGCGGCTGACGAAGGGGACCATTCAACTGCGCATCACACACCAAACATAATACACTGGAAGGTTATAGCTTACAATTTACACTAGAATTCAGAGCTTACTACGAACAGCGCTGCAGCCTCAGCCCTCAGCCTGCATCAACTCTGCAAACTTTTTGCCTGGTCGGCCTTGCAGCGCTTCTACAATAGACACCACGTGCTGCCTGGTCTCCTCCGGGGGGACACCCTGCACACAACTAAGCCTTATGAAGCACTGTTGTGCAGGCGGCGCATTGCTGCTTCGTGAGGTGTGGCTGGGCAGACGATGGGAATACCCAGGAATGGTTGGTGGCACATCAAGCACACCAAGCAGGCCTTCACCACCCAACTCTGACCTTGCCGCACCTCACTCCAGCTCAGCCCCACGCACACTTTGCATAACCTGCCGGCCTATCCCTTTGCCCCAGCACAGCACTGCCAGCCCTCACCGTATCAATCACAAAGTCGGCTCGCCGCCGCTTCTCCTCATCCGGCACCTGACGCTGCAGAATGGCCCCCAACTTCTCTTCACTCATGCCCGGCCTCGCCAGCGCCCGCCGCCGCTGCTCTTCTGCCGGCGCACTGACTACTGCCACTGCATCGCACCATGCCTCTGCCCCTGTCTCAAACAGCAGCGGGATGTCCAGCACCACCAGCTGCTGCCCAGCTGCCACTTGTGCCGCTATCCAGCGCCGCTTTTCAGCCAGCACTAGCGGGTGCACGATGGATTCCAGTTGCCGCAATGCCTCAGGGTTGCCTACCACCCGCTTGCTAAGCTTGGGGCGGCTGATGGCTGGTACAGGCATGACAGGTGCCGCAGCAGCAGGCAGCCAGGGGAACGGAGGGTGTCAGCGACTGTGGCTGCATCGACCAATGGCCAACATCCCTGGGCCAGCAATGGACAAGCAATGCAACAAGGCGAATTGAGGCTGCCAGGACCATGGGAAGCTGCCATGCACTCCGGCCAATCCATCGTGCCCCACCTCCATCTACTGCAACCCCAGGGAACGCCGCCTCCACCGGTCCCACAGCAGCGCCGCCATTGTACAGATCGTGCACCACCTGCGCACCGAGCTCATACATAGCAACGAGGAAAAGAACGACGGAGGGATGACAGACATTGGCAGGCTCCGGTCCGACACGGCTTGCAGACATTGTTGGGCGGACTGCAGGCTGCACGGAAAGGGCCAACTCATTGCAGCAGATGCGAAGCGCGCTGACCTGGTCTGAGTCTAACACCGGAACACCAAGCTCCCGTAGCCAGTTGCAAACCGTGGATTTGCCCATGGCTATGCCTGCAGCTGGGCGGCAGAAGCAGTGGCGGGATGCGGCAGCGGCGTGGAATGTAGCATATGTGCCGCAAAATTTGCTGCGGGTCTCTGCTCCTACCCACCGCCCGTGAGGCCCAAGATGAAGATGTTCATCGTATGCCGCGTTTCGGATCCTTCTACTGACTTTGAGACGAAGAGGCGCGGGGTGGCTGGTTGTCGACAATGAAAGGCGTGATGAGCAGGTGCATATGCAATCGCAAAGAAATCGTGGCAACCTTCAACTGTGTGGAAGTGTCGACGGCCTGGGAGACAATGCTGACCTGGAGGTCGCTGTCCTGGCGGCGGCGGCGGCGGCGGTGGTGGTGGATCTGCTGCGATGCTACCCATTACAGAGAGGGCGCAGAGCGCAGATTGCAGACATAGAAGGAGCCTGCGAGCAAGTGGATGATTATACACTAACCCTACAACCTCAGCTGCTGTTGGCCCGTTAAGCATCTGTGGTGGGCTGCCATCCACCAGAAAGCAGCTGGTGTGCCTGTTGCTGCAGCTGGAGGCCCTCCTCCACATCCAACGGGCCCGCCTGCGCCGTTGACTGCTGGAGGAACTGCCGGCACCGGTGCGCCAACTGAACCAGCTGCTGGTTGCTGCTGCCATCCTGCTGCCTGCCATTTCCAGCACCCACCGCTGTCGCCGCCACTGTCTCTGCCGCCTGATCAGCACGCTGGCCCCGCCGCTGCTCCGCTTCCTGCTGCACCCTGGCCGCCACCTCCGCAGCCCGCACCAGCACGGACTGTGGCAGCTGTGCCATGCGTGCCACATTGATGCCAAAGGATGCGGGGGCCACACCCTCCACCAACTTAAACAAAAACACAACACGACCCAGCGCCGCAGCCTGCCGCTCCCGCAGCTCATGATGCTGCTGCTCTTGCTGCTCATATTCCTTCCCATCTTGAGGTTGTTGCTGCTGCAATAGCTGCTGCTTAGGTCTCTCACTTTCTTGCTGCCCTGCCTCATTCACCCTGCCCTCCTCCTCCACATGGGCCATGCGGTAGCAGGCCACAGCCCGGGGCAGCGCCTGCTGCAGCCGGAAGCAGACCTCCGGGTAGCTGCAGGTTGGGGTGTTGCGTGAAGTGGAGGTCCGTTGATGTGGTACAGAGGGATGATGTGGGCATGCATGCGCTGGAAAGGTTGCTGCCGCAGCTAGCCCAAAACTACCAAGGGCAGCACAAAGGAATCAAGAAAGCAAGCAGCCCACTCACTGTGTGATGAATAGTGTGAGTGGCTTCAGGCGTTGCACCACATAGTGCAGCGTGGCCTCGGCAATGGCGGCCCCCTCCCCAGTGCTGGTGCCACGCCCCAGCTCATCTAGTATGACCAGGCTGGAGGGGGTTGCGGCAGACAGGATGGATGACGTCTCCCTGAAGCCAATGTAGAGTGTTTGGAAAGAGTGAATGGCCAGGTGGGTGTACTGGGCACTGTCAGGAGTCTTTATTGCGGGCAAAAGCAAACGAGATGCCTGTCCCAGCCACCCAGCCAGCCAGCTCAAACCCCGGCTTAAGCCACCCACCAAACACACAACAACCATCACACACACGTCATGGTGCCGCTAGGTCACCTACCCCAGTTCCTCTGCAAATGTTGACCGCCCCAGTGCCAGGCTGTCAGAGGCGCCCATGCGCGTGTACACACCGTCCAGCGGCCGCAGCTTGGCAGCCGCCGCAGGCACATAGCTGCCCACCTGGGCCATCATGGCAATCAGGGCGCATTGCCTGCGGGGTAGGAGGGGTGGGTTGGGTGAGGTGGGAATGCCTGCTACTTTTAGGAAAGGGCAGAACAGCCGCACAACAGGCAGCAAGCGCAACAGGCCGGGCCGGAGCTGCAAGGACGGCAACTGAAGCAGGGGCGGCAGTGTACAGCAGCAGCAGTGCTTTTGGGCTGCGCCGCCTTGCCTTGAGTAGCAAGACTTGCCGCCCATGTTTGGACCCGTGATGATCTGGCACCGCATGCCGTCGCCCTGCAGCCAGCCGCACAGCCGGTGGCACAGCATCAGTCAGCAGGGTGGAATCGCACACGGCACTCTGAGCCAGCAGGCGAGCGGCGCAGTATTATCCTGCAACCAGCCAGTAAGGTGCCGTGCTTTTTAAACTGGCAAGCAGCCCGTTGCCCGAACTGAACGAACCTTCCTGGCTTGCAGCATGCTAATAGCCAACTAAGAGCACAGGCAGGGCCATGTGCGAAAACACACAGCTGTGCAACTTGCCTTGTAATGGTGCAATGCCTTGCTACCTGCCTCTGAACATGTCTCACCCACTCATCCACCCATTGAGCCACCCACTCACCCACTTGACCCACCCCGCCCACCCGCCCATCCACACCAAAATGATCCATGTACCGATACCCACCTGCAAATGTGTATCGTTGGGCACAAACTGCTGGCCCCTGCCCTCCAGCATCAGCTCAAGGGCGGGGTGACGCCCAGCCTCAATGTGCAGCTGAGAGGGATCACATTCATCAGCCAGCTCGGGCCGGCAGTAGCTGCAACACGGGGGCAACACAAGATCAATACACAGGAGGGCAGCTGCTTGTCAATAGCCGCATGTGAGTGCTACTGCTGAAGCCCAGATCAGCAGCAGTGCTGTTCAGGAAGGCAGAACGTGCAAGTGGGTGGCCTGAATGTGGTATGAAGCGCAGAATGCAATTCCTCGTGACTCGTCGTGCAATGCTGCCACCAATATAGTATTGCTCACCGCCTCAGCGTCGCAAGCAGAACACCCAACCCCAAACTCCACCCTTACACAATACTCTCCAACCCAGCCACCCACCCACCCCGCGCTGGATGCCAGTGTGGCCAGGCCACACAAGCAGTCCAGGGACGCCAGCGCCCGCACAGCGGCACGGAACTGCGGGTAGTGGGCACCAAAGTCGGACAGGAACTGGCGCCACGCCGCCTCACACGCCGCCTGCAGGGAGGAGGGGAAGAAGGGGAGCATTGGTAGGAGCGGGATGGGAGCGGGGAGAACCGTGGCAGGGGCTTGGCATGGTCTCGGCTGGTGGAGCAGCCAACAGTGGCTCTGATAGCTGGGGGCAGTACAAAGTGAACTTCTCACTTTGGGCCACAACAGCTAGGCACGGCCTGTAAAAAAATAGCGTGGTGGCCCAACATAGGTTATTTGCCCCCACCCAGCACCACAGCACACACCTTGAGGTGCTCCCTTGCCAGTGCCAGGCGCTGCAGCCCTGCCCTGACGTCTGGGGGGTGGTACCGCACACCCTTCTTCACGCTGCTAACCTGCACACACAGCGGGCACAGCGGGGGGATTGTGAGGAGCAAGCTGAACATGCAAGTCAGGCAGACGGGCATAGTGGGTGTTGCAGGGTGCCAACGGCTGTTGCTACTGCACCAGCTGGCACCCAATGACTGCTTATACCACTCTGCCACCCCGTACCCACGCAATCACCAATTAGTTTCCACCCCATGTGCCACCGATACAGCGACGCATTCCCCACCTCCCAGCCAGAGCGGAGAACCTTGCTTCACCACCACATCCCCGCCACCCTATATATTATTACCCGCCAGCTGACACCCCCGCACCCTACCCGCACACCTTCTCCCAGTCCTTGGGCACACGCTTGAGCAGCTCATTGGGCACCTCAACCAGGTACTCACCTGCAACAGCCATACAGGAGCATGGCAAATGTTAACAAAGGGCACAGTGGGATGAATTGGAGCCTTCTTAGGTGCAGTTTGTAGCAGGAATGGAAGGGCAGTCACGGTTGCATCACTTGCCCTACTAACGACACATCCCGGATCACCACACAGCACGTTCTAACCCAACTGTTGCCCTCATTCAAATCCACCCACCCGTCCACCCACCCTGGTTCTGCAGCGTCATGAACTGCAGGTTGCTGATCTGCAGTATGCGGCGGTACTGTGGCAGCAGCCCCTGTAGTGCCGCCTCTGCCTCCTCCCCCTCCTGACGCCAACGCAGCACCTCGGGGAAACGCTCGCTGGGCCTGCGTTGCACACGATGAGCGCCAGCGGGGGTGGGGGGTTTGGGTGGGGTTTTCTTTGGGG
>JAAMXP010002193.1:6109-18680 GCA_019693395.1 Ettlia oleoabundans | reverse complement strand
GCTGGGTTGGGTTGGGACGGGGGGGATTTAGGGACCCATGCGTGCCATCATGGTGCAGATCTGAGAAATCAAGCTGGGCAGAGCACCCCAATCCCAGCCTAACTATAAGTAGAAAGACCAGTTTCCATCCTTAAGGCTGCATATCTGTCGCCATTCCTCAACAACGACTGCCCCCAATGTCGGGAACAACACAAGGGCAGACCCTAGCCGTAAACCCAAGAAGCAAGGTTTGAGCATTGCCAATGCATTCCACAGCCTAAACCCCTCAACAAGCTTGAACCACGGGAGCATAGAGGAAGCAGCAGTGCACCGTGTGCGCTCCCTCCGCCACTTGCAGCGCCGGGTGGGCCAACAGTCCGGACACAATGGCGGTGCAGGCATGGGGGGGCGGTGCTGGTGGCGGCGAGGGCTGGCGCCTCCATGCGTCTAGCAGCGGCTCCAGGGCTGCTTCTGGGTAGGAGGAGTGGTGCCAGTAGAAGTTGCCCGCCTACATGTTGTGCAGATGTGGGGGAAGTTGGAGAGACCGGGGTGGTGGGTAGCTGAACATATATGACCGTGTGTGAGAAGGAGGATAGGTCGGCATGCATGGTTTGATTGCTTCGCCCTGCTGTCCCATTGGCTTGCTTGCTATGGTCGTCCCCAGCACCCAGCGGCAGCAGCACAGAGTACGATGGATCTGGCGACTGTGCGTACCTGCGCCCACACGCTCTTCTTATGTATTCCACTCACCGCTTCCGCCACCGCCTGCACCCACCCCAGCTCCTCCAATGTCCAGGGCCCAGCCGGCTCTGCTGTGAGCTCAATCAGCAGAGCAGCCTCCTCTAGCGCGCCTGTGGAAGGGGCGCCAGGTTGGATGGCAACAAGGGAGGGCATGCAGCAGGCATCGCGGTTTCAGCATAGCGCTTGGGGAACACAGACAGGCGGCAGACAGGCTGGCAGGCTGAAGGTGTTGAGGCAGCCATGCGAGCGGACTGTGCGCCTGGTGGGGCAGCAGCATCACCTATGCTGCACGCCTCGGCTGCTGGAGTGAGCCCGGTCTTAGGGTGGCACAGCGTGGGATCCGCACCCGCCTGCATTCCAGCATACAGCACACATTGGCAGAGGGGCAAACAACGTGGGGAAGCGTGGTAAATTTGGCCAACCTACCTCCACCAAGTTGGCCATGCTGAGGATCTTCAGACTGCGTCTACACGCAGGTTAACGCCCACGGCGTAATATGCATTGCTGCAAGACATCACAACCCTCAACTGCGTCCCTAATTCAAGCCCACTGATCCACCAGCTGCCATCGCTGTGTATAAGCACCCACCTCCAACAGCATTGCCAGGTGGTCCCTGTGATCCATCCGAGAGCATGCCATGCCCAGCACTGTGTGTGCCTGCACATTGGAAGTAAGGGGTGGCGATGTGAGGGCAGCAAGGAACACTGGCGTGCCTCAGACCCCGCACATCCTCGCGCCTTGCATGTTTACAGGGAAGAAATGCTACTTTGTGCACCGTCAGTTTCCCGTCGTCGCCCCACCTTTCCCTCCTGCCAAAGGCGTCAGCTGACACACTGGCATTTGCTGATGCAAAGGAGTGACGCTATCGAAGCCCACCACCCACCTCTTCGGCGCTGTAGCTATCAGACCACATGGGATAGCACCCGCCATTCACGTGAGACGGCAGCACCTGCAGGACGATCTTCCATTGCATGTGAAAGAATACATACAGCAAACACAGACATGTGCAAGGATGGCAACTGGCCCTCTCATAAATACCCACCCCCACATACCTGGTTTGGGTCTGCCCCCAGTTGCAGCAGCAGCTTTGCGGCCTCCTGTTGCTCCCAGCACACAGCCACGGACAGCGGTGTGGATCCTGAGGAGGCAGGCTCGTCTAGGCTGGCACCCAGACCCGCCAGCAGACGAATCATGGCCAGGTTGCTGCGGCGGAGGGGCAGGATGGGAGGCAACGGTGTGGGCACCCATGCTCGAGCGGGAACTGGTGATGGTGTAACCATGGCAGCTGCTGATTGTAACCGCGCTGTTACCTTTGGGTTGCACCCTGCTCCGCCTCAAGTAGCACCCCGACAGACCGACCAATACACTACTTTGCTGCCCCGCCTGCTGCGTGCCACTCTGGCGCAGTTAAGCAGCACGCTGAGCAGGCACCAACCCACTTGCGGGCCACGGCTGTGAGCATGGGCTTCTCTAGGTGCTCCTCCTCCTCATGAACTACACCCGCCTGGTCCACAGCTGCTCCGTGCTGCAGGTGGTGATGAGGAGCAAAATAGTGAGATGGGTAACAAGTGGGCGTGAGCAACGGATAGACGGAGGTGCAGTGTGGTGACGACTGGCCTAAGGCTGCGAACCGGTGGGGGTTTGAACATTACCAACTTCGCTTCATGCTTGCCTGTGCCAGCAGCATAATCGCCTCCTGGTTGTCGCCCACAACGCCCCAATGCAGCGCGGTGCTGCCCATCTCGTCTGCACAACCGCATTAGGGACAGCAAGAATAAATCAGCAGCTTTACACGTATGCTCAGAGGCAGGTTACTGGTAGCTGGAGTAGCAATCAAGCAGCTGCTTGGCGAGGCTAAACAGAAATGAAATGCCAGCCACTCCTGCTGCTCAGCCTGTGCCTTGATGGTGGAGTGATTTGCCAATCAATAAATGCACAGGAGGATGTGTATTGCAAGGGCGGCTCTGCCATGCAGAGTTGCAGCGCTCACCCGCCAGGTTAACCGTGGCTCCCGCCGCCAGCAACGCCTGCAGGGCTGCCAGGCTGCCGCGGTGTGCAGCTGCCATAAGCACACTGAGTCCATCGGGGCCCCACCTGCACCCACAAAACAACACGACAACAGCGGCAACAGGGCATTGGCATTAACGTTGGTGAAGAGGCATTGCGGTCCGATTTCCCGCAGACAACCTGCAATGAGGTGCTATATTAGTAACATCAACACCTTCACAGCAGTTGAATGGAGTCGACACATTAGCACATGGACATCCACATTAACAGACGCGTCGACTGCCTCACATGTTGGCATTGAAGGGAGGAGGGCCGTGTCCAGGTGGTGGCGGCGGTCGCGCCAGCAGCCGCTCCACCACTCCCGCCATGTCGTGCGCAGCGGCAGTGCATAGCAGGGTACAGTTGGCGGTGCCGTCTGCCCAAGGGTCAGGACTGCCGGCATCCATCGCAGCTAGAAGCTGTGTGCTGCGCTGCTCATCCCGACACACCACCTGCACGGGGGTGGAGTTTGTGGTGGTGGCAGTGGTGGTGTGTGGGTGGGCGGGGTGAGGGTGGGGGATGGGGGATGGGGGTGAAGGCGCAAGCGAGAAAGGGTGGGAAGGCAGCTGGGGCAGGCTGATGGGGAGCAGTGACACAGTCCATGATGACAGGAGACGCAACGCAGCAGGCCAGATGACGACAGGTTAATCCCTGCACTGGTGGGTTGCAGAGACGAACCATGCAGGAAGCCCAAGGTGGCCCGGACTGCCTGCCATCAGGGATGCTCCTCCACACCTTTCACCACTCCTACTAGAGGGCAGCATGCACACAGACTCACCGCCGCAGTGAGCAGCTGCCACAGGACTGGAGCCGAAGGTGGTTCCAACCCCTCCCGCCAGGCTATCGATCCAGCACTGGCCCCTGCTTCGCCGCCCCCCATTTCAGGTGAGTGCTGCCCATCTGGCTCGCTCGGCGCTCCATCTGGCAGAGGCAATACATGCCTCAGTACCTCCCTGAGCCCCTCCCGCAGCTTATCAGCCATGCCGCTCTGCGGGTTGCAGTTGTTGTAACGAGACAGCACCGCCGGCAGCAGGCGACGCAGTGGCTGAGCGTCACATCTGCTACGGCTGGTGCCGGAGCTGGCCCCCCTACCGCTGCAGCTGCCAGCAGCAAGCAATCTGCGCAGTAGATCCACATGAGGCTCGCTGGCTACCGGCCAGTAGGCCAGGGCTGCATCAAGATGCAGCGACAGGCTGTCTCGGGCACCACTTGTCGTCCTGCTGGTGCTGCTAGTAGAGCTATCGCCGGTGTTGCCTGCAAGGTCGCTGGTGCTGGCCTCGCTTGTTACCCCGCTGTCATTCCCGCTGTTGGCGTTGACCGACGTGCAAGTGCTACTACTACTAAGGCAGCTGCTGCCACTACCACTACCAGCGATACTACTGCTAGTGGACATGTTGCCGCAGCTTGCGCAGCGTTCCATGGCCTCAAGCAGAGTTGCTGCCGTGGTCTGCTTGCCAAACCTCACTGCCAGCAGCAGCGGGCTGCATGGGGTGCGCAGCAGCAGCTGTGCCAGGGTGAAGGTGTACGGGAACTCGGCTGAACTGGGGAGAAGCTGTTTGAGAGACTGGTACACCACAGAGCAGCACACGCCCTCGTAGCTGCTGTACCCATCAGTCTCCTGCTCATCTTCCCCAACACCACCGGCACCTGCGTCCGCGCCACCTTCCTCGCTGGAATTGGAGCTGGGTGGACCGGGCGGGCGGGTCCATACAAAGGGGCTTGCACCTATGGCAACCACAGGCGGGAGGGATTGAGCATGGTGGTACGGATGGCATCGACTCAGGACCGTGACGGGTGCAAAACGGCAGACCGAGGAGATGGCTTCTTGCCATTGGCTTGCCCTAGAAAGAGCCGTCTAACCCACTGCACGCACGTGCGCTGCAGCTTGAACACGGCGCAGCCCTGCATCCCTGAAGCAAGAAGCCCCACCCTGACCGTGATGCCCCCATCATCCCCAACCAGCTGTGCACAGCACCCAGCTCACCTGACTCCAGCAGGGCCTTTACGCACGCATCCCGCCCTAGCGCTGCAGCCAGGTGCAGCGGTGCGAGCTGGCAGGGGCTGGCGGTGAAGGGGCCGTGCGTGGCAGTGGTGGTAAATGCTTGCGGGGTGTTAGCCACCACAGCCTTCAGACCGGGGGTCAAGGGACCGAATGCCGCCCCGCAACATTGGCAGCTGCAGCCTGAGGCAGCGGCGCCGGCGCCCGTACTAACAGGCGCTGCTGCCTGCATGGTGCATGGGCTTATTTGTAGGCCGCGTTGCCGTCAGTGGGGCGCGGCTGTGTGTGTGGGGCGCTAGCAAGGCTGGTGAGCAACGGCTGCTGCAAGAATCCCGCTGCTGGGTGTTGGGTGCTGTTTGTTGAAGAGCAAGGAGGTATTGCTTGCTTGATGGGTGCTTGCTCCTGGCGCCCCGATGCTTTCCTGCGACGCAAGAGGACAGAGCTGACCTGCACATGGGGAGGGGGCAGAGCAGCAGAGCGGTCACCCCGCGCATGGACAGCTAAGGGTCCCTGGCGCAGGCGCACAACCCTGGAACGCGAGTGGCAACAGGTCATATAGGAAACCAATGCAGCTACACGGCGGCCAGCCCAAGCAAGAAGCAGGTGGGGGTTGGACGGGAAGGGTTTCTCTGCCTCAGCGTGTTACGCCGAACACAACGCGGAACATACGCGAGAGACACAGCCCGAGAGCAATCCAATATACCTCACGGGCGCTCGCAGGCAAGGCGAGCTGGAGCGGAGAGAGTTGGGACACCAGGAGAGCACCCAGGCTTTGAGGACTATGCAATGGAAATTTAGGTGTGAAAACCAATCAATGCCTTTACGATTGCATCGGAAGAGGAGGAAGCCCACATCGCCTTGCCACTCGCTCTGCTGGCGCCCAGCTGTGGCGCCAGGCGTGCCACCACCTTGCTTCTCTCTCTCTCTCTTAGCTCGGTCTTACGCGTTTCGGCTCACCAATGGCAATGCCGAGACTTGCCGAAACCACGCCTTGATCAGAGGCGCCTTCAACATGCCAAAGCCCAAGCTGAAGGCTGGTACAGTGTTCTCGGTAACCCCTTGGCAGGACAGACCCCCGGATGGTGTGACGCAACAGACGCAGCCGATCGTCCAGGCAGGATACAACGAGGTGGAGCTGCTGCTGGTGGTTGCCGCCAGTCCTGCCGATGGAGGCGAGAGGCGCCCTGCCAAGCCCCAGGCACAGCAAGATGGCTGCAGCGCTGACATGAGGGATGCAATGGCAGTAGATGTGCAGCCACCTGCATGCTTGGGGCAGGCGGAGCGAGAAGGGGCTCAACAGCAGCAGCCAGCATGGGCGGAACAGGCAGCCGGGGCTAGCGGTCAGGGACTTGCATCCACCACAGCACCCGCGGCAGCGGCACCATTGGCAGTAGGGGCGGGATGGGTGCCCAAGAGGCGCAAAATCGAGGCTGAGCAGGCAGCAGATATAATTGTAGAGTCAGAACTAGTCTCCGGGGCAGTCAGCTCGGACAGCGACCTTTCTTCCTGTCCACTGCCAGCTGGCGGGGTAGCAGGCGCTGACGCAGCACAGGGTGACCCGGACAGGCAGCATGGGCAGCTGGAGCTTGCAGGCACAGGGTACTTGGCGTTGCTGCCCAACGGCAGCATTACAGGTGTGGAGGCTCGGTTCTTGCAAGGGAAACGGCGGGACTACACCTTTTGCTGGACAGTTATCCCACTCCCTAGAGGAATTTGCTGCTCCAGACCGACTTCGGCTGGTCAAGTGGCACCTGCTTTTCTCATTCATCTCTTTCTAATGAGCTTGAGACCGCCGGATGTGCTTGACCACACATACCTCTGCACCACCACGGCATGGCACATATTCAACTGCAGGTCCCATCTTTTGCGCCCGACATCGCCTTGCGTTGCTTGTTCAGTGCACCATTGCACAATGTTAATGCATAGGAGCGCCAGAAGTTGCTCGTATCGCCTTGGTGCATGCTGCAGGCCATCTAGTTCTGCCCCCCTCCGCCTTTGCCCCTGGGCGCCGTCGCTCGCTGGGCGTCATGGGGGAGGTGGTGGTGGCGGGAAGGGAGTGCACACGCGATGCTGGTAGGTGGACAGTGGCCTACCAATCAACAATGAACTGCCCGTATAGGTTGCGGCTCGCACTGCTGCTGATGCCTTGCCGATCGTTGACTTATTGACAGTGTGTTGAAAGGTTTTCTGTTGTGTTCTGGAAGGTATGACTGGCAGTAGGCCACACGTAGGGTTGCGCGGGAAGCCGAACTTGCGAGCAACTCCTGGGCTGCCTGCCTGGCTTGCCAAATGAAGGGCATCCCGCTGCCGCATGATGCCTCGCAGAAGCATGCCCTCGGCTGCTGCTCATACTCTGTTGCCTTGTCTGCAGATTGGGGCGTGCTGCGCATGACACTGGTCAGCTTTGGTTGCGGCAGCGGTGGTGGTGGTGGTGGCAGCGGCGGTGGCCAAGCTGGCAGCACAATCAGCAGCAGTGGCAGTGTCACCAGCGCTGGGGAGGTGTCCTTCCTTGCTGAGCGAACAGAGGGGGATGCAATGTGCCTCAGGTGGGCCAGAGCACACAGTGGTGCCCGCTCACCTTCTGTCGCACCCAAACTGGGTTTGCCTGTTGAGGCACGGGCCAGTGCATGGGGCCACCGCCACCACAGCTTTCGCTTGCGAAGGCCGCTCAATGCCAGAAGAGGGGGTGAGGCACAGTCACTGCAATGTTCCACTTCATCTTATCATCATACGCTGCATGCTGAACATTGCTGGTTGCCCTGCTCACACTGGCAATCTGGCTAGAGTTACAGACATGTCATGCTGCCACTGGTGCCGTGCCCCATCCTCGGGTGATGCAGGGCGCCTGTCCCCTGGCAGGGCATCGAGCAGGAGGAGCTGCCGCCGCTTGAGGCCACCTGCACCTGCCCCACATCCAGCGGCCTCGCACTCAACTTCCGCTGCCAGCAACTGCTGAGCGGGGCTGCGGGGGAGGAGGCGCTGCGCCGCCTGCAGCCGTCACTGGTGGGGAAGGGAGCCATGCTGAACGTTGGAGAGTTGCACATTGCACTCCCACCAGAGGCAGCCGCCGTACTGATGCTGCCGGGTGGCGTGCTGGGGGATAGAAAGGGGCTGCGCAGTAGAGACAGGCATACGGCTTTGGAGGGACGAGGAGGAAGTTATGGCAGTGGCAGCAAGGCGCCCGCGGGACTCGCCGGGGTTGAGGCTGAGCAGAGGCTGTACACGGGCGGAGGCACAGGAGGCGGCAGGGTTGTGAGAGATGTGGGAGAGGACTGGTAGAGGCGGTGGCAGCAGTTCTGCTTTTCGGCACACATTTGGAAAATCAGTCTTCCCATACATGAATCCTTCCTTCCATCACCACCTTGAGCTAACTATTCATCCCACCTGTATCAGGTTCAATCATTTTGCCACTCCCTGCCCCTGCCCTCTTGTTTGTTTCTGTTTGTTTCTGCATGGTCTTTGATTGCTTGCCTGTTCCTGCTGCCCTCTTTGTTGCAACTCATTCCTCCTCATCAGACCACAGTGCTACACACTTTTGCCAGCACAATGCAACATGCATGATGTTACAGGGGCGTGGAAGGTATAGCAACAGAAAGACAGCAAAGAGTGGCAAGCAGCACAACATAAAAACAAGCAACCTGTGCAAACCGAACTGAGGAGACAGGAGCAGCACACATGTACAATCACATGTGTGCCCCAAGTAGAAGCACGGGCACGGCATGTCTGTTGAAGCCAATTGCCACGCAGCACACAGCTGATGCTCGTACTCCAGCGCTTGACTGGTGCTCATGACTTGTCCAAGTATTTCGATGCTCAAAGCCTGACCGACTTGCTGACGCGTGCCTTGATACCGGTGGCCTCGCCGCCGTACGCCCCGCCCGCCTGCCGCACCTCCTGCACCTGGCCCTTGCGCCGCACAGTGGCCTGAGCATACTTGACCCTGCAGCGCGGTGGTACGGGAGCAGGGTCAAGAGGAAGTGATGTTCAGTCACGGAATGCAGCGCCCAGGCATCTGGGCCAGGAGGAAGTGATGTGCAGTCACAGCATGAAGGAGCCAGGCATCTGCACTTCAGATAAACCGCCACAGGCCACACACAAAGCCCCACTATACATGCATCCCTCCCACACCTGTGCTTCTTGCGTGGGTTCTTGATGTCCTTCCGGCGGTGAGGAGTGAGGCCGCGGTTCTTCTCAATGTCTGCGAGCAGGAAAGTGAGAAATGGTTATAGGTTTGAACGCAAACCGTAATTGATATGTAAAACCGCCTTGATGAGTGGAGCAGCTGGCAATTGGGCCCGGCTGGATGCAAAGGCATGTAGGCAGCAGCCATACAAGTGGCCTGCTCACAGTTACAACATCATTTGACCCAATGGTGCACGAGCCAGCCACCGTAACACCTGCGATCTGGCTCATGACTGCCAGTCTGATGCTGCAACCAAGCTGCTGCACAGTTTTGTGAGCTCACCGCGTGTGATGCCACGTGCCCCCTCTGCCGTTGGGTCCTCAGCTGGTGGCAGCGTCTCCGGGTGCTGGTATGCCTCCTTGCGCTTGGCCTTCTTGCTGGCTGCGGTATGGGTGGCGGGGATGGACCCTTAGGAGTATGTTATTAGGGTATGAGTATGGCAGAGAGGGGCCACCTGGGTTTACTGCGCCGCCAACGGAGAAGGCGGACTGCTATTGCAGCATTTTCCCAACCCGCACCTCCTGTGCTGCTCATTCTCCCACCCGCGCAGCACCCATAACCTTAGCCAGCCATTAATAGCCACATGCACCTATATTCGCACCACCCCGCTGCCCCATCTCTGCCCCGCTCTAATATCTGGATCCAGCTTTGGTCGCACCTGCTGCCTCCTTTGCCTGCAAGTAGAAGGGATCCTCCTCACGCTGCCGCCGCTTGCCAGCGCCACCACCCAGCTCCTCGGGTGCCCCCTCGTCTCTCTCGTCCAATGCCATCTGCAATATTTCAAAATCAGATGATTACTTCGTCGCTTTGAACATTCACGACTGATGATGCAGGGTGAATGACCCTATTCTTTTGCCCAACTGCAAGCAGGCAATAAAATGCAACGTATCAACCAGGCCACGCCGCGAAACACGAGCCAGGACACCCCACCTGCTGCCGGGCGCGCACGGAATCGAACTTTGCGCGCCGCTCGTGCAGCGGCTCGCGTGAGGGCAGGTCGGCGTCGCCTGACCGCCCACCCTTGCGCGTAGCCGCAAGCGCCTGCATTATACAAACAACAGTTGCACACGTTGGCCTCACAGCCATGCATGGACTACATTGCACCAAGGCAAAGTGAGGCAGGCCTGCATTGGAACCTTTTAAGCCTCCCCAAGGCTGCACACATCGCCCCTTTATGTTGCCCTCGCCCTTGTCCGTCCGTCCCTCGCACCTGTGCCGCCAGGTCCGCCCCAAACTTCTGTGAGGCCTGGTGACGGCGGAAGATGGCGTCGATGGTGGAGCCGCCGCTACGCCCGTCCCCATCCTCTGCACCCCCACCAACAATGTCGGCCACCTCGTCCGCGAAGTCGTCCAGCAGCGCCTGGCCACTGCAGGTACAAGCAAGACCTGTCAAGGAGCGTAAGGTGGGTGCGACGTATGAATGTTGACTGGGCAGCGTGAGTGTGTGCGTGTGTGTGTGTGCAGCACAAGGCAGGATGAAGGGAATGCTACATCGCGTGGGCTGTTTTCCTGGCATTCGTCTCGAGTGATTCAAGAGCCTCGCAACAACTCTCGGCATGGGATTGTTCCAGTGAAACGGACCAAAGCGCCAGCATGACACGGTGATGCAACTGGTGTGAAGCAACAGCAGCAGTGGCAGGCAACACCAGGAGGTGGGGATCAGGCAGCAGCAGCTGCTGCTGCAGCATCGTGGCGGCAGCGTGTATTTGTTGTGCACGGCTTGCCTGAGGCCCGCCCTCCTGTGCGCCTTGAGGCGCTTGCGCTCCTCCTTGGACAGCGGCACACGAATCTGCGGTACAAAGGCGGGTGACGGGCATTGCATGCGGTACAGTAAAGGTTGAAAGCACTGGGCCCAAGGTTGACAGCTATGCAGCTCAGCAAACCACCCACAATAGCCCCACAAACTCACACAGCTTGCCCCGCCTCAAGCACTCGCGCAACTTTAGCAACACAACCACCCTGAAGGGCATGCACAGCAGTGCCCCCACGCACCATGAGCTCCTCCTCCACATCCTCCCTCGCAGCCAGGCGCTGCCGCTCCCTCAGCGCCGCCGCTGTGTCCAGCCCCGCAGCCGCCATGCGCTGCTCCTCCGGAGCACCCGCCAGCTCAGCAGCCAGCTCCTGCAGCACATGGGGCGTTTTAGCACATCGTGCAGGGGAGGCGGGAAGGAGGGGACAACCACACATAGACTTGCCCTGTAGCGATTTGGTCGATGAAAAGCAAGACAAGCATTGTAGTGGGCTGCAGCCTGGGGCCTGACCTCCCCACAAGGAGGGTGCAAACCCCTGCGTACCCATCAGCACACCACGCTCAATCCTTCCAGCTTCCCACCACCCACCCACCTGCACCAGCCCGCTGCGAGCGGCCCTGCGCTGCGCCTGCACCAGCTGGCGCCGCTCCTTGGCCGACAGCTCCCCCTCACGCTCATCCAGCTCCATGGACACAGGGTTGAGGCGGGGAGGGCGGTACACGCCATCACCACCACCCGTACCACCATCCTCACCACCGTCCGCTGCTGCGCCAAGGCCTGCAGGAGAGAGATGGGGGCAGCAAGGTGGGGGTCAGTACCCAGGTCAGTACCCGGCCTCGGAGCATGTGGTCACGCACAGCCCTGCTGTCTTCATTCAGAAGCCAACAATTCACGTGCCCAGCAGCAGCGGCGTACGATCGCCACAACACAATGAGTGTTCAGCCAGCCACGATAGCATGTAAGCACACACCCATCAAGGCCCCCTTTTCTCATCCTCAGCCCAACTGAGCCTGGCCACAACCACCCACCCTTCTGCCTTGCCACCAATGCATCTGGCCGCGGCCCGTAGCGCAAGGGGTCATCCCCGCCCGCCAGTGCAGCCGCCGCCTCGTTGGCGTCGGCGGCACCGTCCTCTCCACCCGCCGCCTTGACCACTGCGGCAGCTTTCAGCAGCTTGTCGATCTGGTACTGCAACTTCTTGTCAATTGGACGGATCTTCTCCTGCAGGGGGCCATGAGGGTAGGCAGACAGTACCATCAGTACCACAGCACACTTGGCGCATTAGTGCTGCAAATCGTTGGGACTTGCAAGCTGGAATGGTCCCAGAAATCCCATCCAACCCGCCCACCCAGTCAACCAAACATACATACACCCATCACACAGCCTCTCTCAGCAGCCAAAAAGTACTCTTGCCAGGCCCCCCTAGTACTGCACCAACCAGGTAGGTGCGTATCTCCACCAGCCTGTTGATGACGGGGTGCGCCTGCACCGCCCTGCCCTCAGCCTTGAGCAGCAGGTAGAAGGTGATGGCGGCGCAGTAGTGCAGCAACAGCAGGTGCTTGGCCTCAAGGTAGCTCACACCCTCGGCGGTGGCCAGCTCACCCTCACGAACCTGGGGCGGGGCAAAGAGGCAAATGGTGTGGAGTACTTGCAGATTCATACACCAAGAAGTACTTAGAATAAGCGGGTTGCTGATGAAAGAGCAAGATTGCAGCAGCATGCAAGGATGAGCAGCTGCAGCCAGAGCTGCAAGTAAAATGTTTAAAAAAAGGGCAGCGGCCACGGCAACATCACCACCACCAATGCACAACCGCTTAAATCTGCCAGCAATGAGATGGGTTTCGTGTGCCGGCACATTGGCAGGCCGTCTTG
>JAAMXP010002191.1:0-11935 GCA_019693395.1 Ettlia oleoabundans | reverse complement strand
CCCCCCCCCCGCCGCAGGCCCACACCAACGTTGATGTGCGGGTGGACATTGACGCATTCCGTGCCCTGCTGGCAGACCGCCTACCCCTGGTGTTTGCTGGGTGGCCTGTCGAGGCGGCAGCAATCCCGTGGCCTGTGCAGGAGGGTGCAGAAGAGGCGGAAGCAGTAGAGGCAGCAGCGCAGGGTGAGGCAGAAGCAGCGGCGTAGGGGGGGACAGGCGCAAGGGTTCTACCCCGCTGTGCCTGCCTTCTGTAGCAACCGTTTCTAGCACAGCACTGTGACCATTTCTGCGTCTTTGAAGTATTCCTTTATTTCCTTACTTAGTGCCATGCCGTGCAACCCGTAGCAGCCAAGCTGTCTTTCCACTCTCCCTGCTTTCACCCCTTTGCTGCCTCCCTTGTCTCTCCCGCTGTCTCTGACCAGCCTGAGCGCTAATTGCTGCTGCTAGTATTCCTGTTACAGCAGGAAATCAGAAATCTCAAATGGCACATGAAGAGAGCAGAGCAGAATAAGCAGCAGAGAAGCAGAGCACGGAGGGGAAGCAAGGAATGAAATGGTACACTCAGGGGGAACATTGGGATAGGAAACTGGGGTGGCTGTGCAAGGACGGCGGAACTGCTGTCAAATAAACCAAGGATAACTACCTATTGAGTGATCTCTGAATGTGTAAAGACAGAGGGAGGGTTGCTTGGCAAACATACGCATCCAGCACCAGGTGCTGGGTTGGGGGTAATAAGCTGCGTCAGCAGCCATGGGTGCTCACACCACCTCTCCTTCCTCCAGCTCTCCCTCCTCCTTGTCGCTATCTGCAGTAGCTGCCGGCGTCGAAGCAGCAGCAGGAGGTGGGGTCGCACCCACCGGTGCCGCAGCAGCGCTGCCGGGGTCTGCTGGCGGGTAGGTGAGGGAAGGGTCGCTGCCAGGAGCAAATGTGGACTGCTCTGCAGACAGCGGCGAGTGGGCTGGGTGCCTGCCTGGCAACCAGCGCGCGCCTGCTCCCATTGAGCTGGCAGCCTGGGTGGGCGCTGCAGTGCTGTGACCCGCTTGGCGGGCACGCTTACTGCACAGGCCGTGCACCGCAGCGGCTGACGCTGATGGCTCTGCTGCTGCCGCGATGGCCGGGCTGCCTGCGCCGTCTGCTGCGCGCTTGGTCGGCATAGCCATGGTGCCGGTGGTTCCAATGTCGCTGCTGACGGGGCGGGGCACAGACGTGTGCTCACCCAGGCCGTCCCCTGACCCAAGATTGGACAGGCCGCCAGCATCGGCTGCAGTGCCAAGCGTGCCCAGCGTAGGCCCGCCGCCACTGTATGCCGCGCTCAGGCAGGCTCCCAGCATGGCGGTGGAAGAGGCAGCGCCTGTCGTGCCCGCAGCAGAGGGGCTGGGAGCAGGCGCTTGCCCTGCAGGGCCCATTGCTGCCGCAGCCTTGCGCTTCTCCCCCGCCTTCTTGCCCTTATTACTGTTGAGAAACGCGTCTGCCAAGCGTGTTGTGATCTCCACACACTCGGCGTCGCTCAGCCCCTCCTCGACATACCAGGGCTGACCACTAGCGCCCACAGGCGCAGGCAACGGCAAGCCAGACACCTTGTTGACCTTGGCGGCCTTGAAAATGGTGTAGAAGATGGCAATGGCAATCTTGTCCGGAGGGTACTGCACAAATGCAAACACAGAACAGCACGTCAAGCAGGGCTGAGTGGCTAGGCAGTAGCAAGCAAGCAGAGCTGTTACTACGCCTGTGAAATTCAATTGTCGGTGTGGCACAGGAACCGCAGGCGTACAAGTAGGCTCGGATGTGCAATTCACGCCCCACTTGAACACTGCCCGCAGCATTACAGCAATCAGGCTGCAAGCAGCCTTAAGGGTGTGATGCCATACTGCATTGTGCCCACCTGCAGTGGCAGTAGCCCATCCTTCCAGTAGATATCGTTTGAGATCTCCACCAGTTTCTGCTGAAAGGGCCTGTGGGTGTTGAGTCCCAGGGCCTTGAAGAGGGGGCGGTTGCACAGCCGTGCCACGTACGTGTGGATGATGTCCACGTTGAAGTCAAACCCCACAGTGTGCAGCAGGGCCCGCTCAGCCTCCAGCACAGCCTCCCACATGTTAGTGAAGAAATCCAGGGCGGGGCCGGGGGGCGCCACGGGCAACCCGCGCCGCTGCTGCTGCTTGGCGGCAGCAGCATGCGCCGCCGCCAACATGTGCAGCTGCGGGTGGTCCTTGCCAAACCACGCCTTAAGCAGCTCATTGGCCAGCTTGCTGTGTGAGCGCGGCTCCTGGTTCAGCTTGCCGGCCAAGTATAGGCACGCGCAAGCAACAATCTGCACAGCGCAGGCAGCAGCACCCAGGGACCAGCCACGGGTGATCAACTACCATCAAGGTACCTCCACACACAATGACGAAGATTATTTGACTAGGCAGCAAGGGAGTATCAACCTAGCAACGGGAAAGGTCAGTATACACTGCTGGGCTGTGACGGCGGCGATACATTGACGATAGCAGACCATCTAGATGCATGGGGCACCAAGCAGATAAAGGTGGATCAGCAGTTTGCACTTTGAGCTTGGTTGCACCATTATGTATGTATGACGAGTTTTGAATGAGTAGGATGGCAGTCAACCTCATCCTGATTCAACATCAACATGAGGGCATGCTACAGAGGACACTGAAAACTTTGTGCCAGCATGCAAAAAAGCAGCGAATGGCGACACATCTAGCCCAGGTTTAATGAGCTTCCTTACAATAAGCAGCATTGCTGCAGATTTGGATGTGGACCCTCCGCTCTCTATCCCAGGGCAGCCTTCCCTCTACTACAGCACCCCAAACAAGAGGAATGTCCAAGTCTGACAGGGCAGGCAAAATGTGCAACAGCTCACACAACTGCCGCAACTCACAAAAGGATTGTTCCTCTTCATGCTCTTCCGCGCGTAAAAGCGGTTGAAGAAGGTTGTGGCAATGGCCCAAGTGGTCACAGACCTGCTCTTCCGGCAACCAGGCCAGTGTGGATAGCACGGTAAAGCAGCAGTGAAGACCGATTCCCTTTCAGAATCCAAGCTGCTGCAGGACTGCTCACAGCGTTTTGGCCTACGCTGGGAATTGCACCACAATAGAGCCAGTCGCTTGCTTGTGAGGCAGGCAGGACAACTCACATTCCAAACTCATGGGCCACGTCTTTCATGTGCAGCGCGGCCAGCTTGCGGCGACGGTACTCCATGGCTTCTGGCACGCCATCGGCGCGAGAGGGGCTGTTAACCAGCTCCTCTTTGCTCAGCACCGGGAACTTTTGCAACTTGCTCATGCTGCTGCTCTTAGTATTTCTGGAGGGGTTTCAAGCACAGGCTGAACAGCCTGCTGCAGCGGCAGAGGGAGCACCAGGGGTTGAAACACCGACCCCGTGACCAACAGTGGCCCGGCGCGGAGCCTGCGCTAGCTCTCGCCAACTGCCTGGCACCCCACTGTGCTGCTTGCCCGTCGCTTTCAGCCTCACCGCGGAGCCGCCGCGCCCTCGGCACTTTGGAGCGTTCCGCCACACGCGCCGAAGCGCAGAACCCCGCCCGGCGCGGGGCTCGCGAGCCCGAGGTATAACAGCGGAGACACTGCAGCTGAGAGGCTGTCAACTGTGGCGCGGCCGGCGGCCGAAGTCCCTCGAAGGGCAAGCGAGTACGGCGGGTGGCGACAGATGGTGCACGCCGGGAGGGCGCGGAAGAAAAGGGCCGTAAACCTCGTAAGCCGAGCCAAAATGCCGCACTCGTAGCGGCAGCCCGCCACGCTCAGCACGGTGATCCTCCTCCCCAAATTTGGCTGCTCTTGGACAGTCCTGTGAATAGTATCGTCATATCAAAGGAAAACTAAATACCGTCCATTACTCTGCGGCTGGCGTTCTCGTGCGCGTGCCGGCACCAACGGTGTATTGCAGGTTTCGTAAGGTGTGTGTGACTCAACACTGGCGCCTTGAGTCGTGCAGTAAGCAGCGGCATCCGCTCGGCGCTGCAGAAGCGCCCTACACGCATCTTGCCCCACCATGTTCAAACCTCTTTGATCGCTCCCGCTGCAGACTGCGCAAAAATGACCAGCCTAGACGCATTCCTGGAACTCGAGCCAATGCAGACGAGCGATCTGCCGGCAGCCAGGGCTGGCGGCCAGCAGCCAGAGCCCAGCAATGCGTCGGCGGCATCCGCAGATACGGCCATCAACTGGCTTCTCAAGGTGCAGCAGCAGAAGCAGTGGCACCAGCAGCAGGAAGAGGACTGCTCCTCAGTTGACGAGCGCTGCACCATCAGCCCCGGCTACTCCCTCGGCTCTGCAGCCGGGGCTGCACTCGAGGGTAGCCACCTCGAACTGGAAGACGACGCCTGCTCCCTGCCAGCTTTGCCGCATCAGAAAAATGCAGACCTAGGTGCAACCAACAACCAGCTTAAGCTTTTAGATGGCACACTGCTGGCTGCCACAACGTTTTGGGATGATTTGGCCGCGCAGGGCTCCGTTTTCCAGTACTGTCTCCAGCGGTAGGGCAAGAGGGTGACTTCTTTTAATGCCCCGTTCTGCTGTCTACTCCTTATTTGCACTGCTCCCGGTGGTGCCATTTTGGCCCCCCGCTGTGCACATCGGCTCCAGTTGGGTGCCATTTATCTTTCACATGTTTTTGCATTTGGGAAGCACCGGTAGCAACTCAACGTTATTTTGTTCCATGCACATCACCCTGCTGACTGGTCCCTCAATTTGCATCTCACCGACATTGCTTTGCCGAATTCGGCTGACATTTTCAAGCCCTGAACCTCGACATTTCCACTCATACACATGCTGCATCACATGATGCGTTGCAACTTGAAACACAATGAAATGGTTGATGCCAATGGATTGTCTGTCAGTTATCACATTCTGTGTACTTCGTGCTCGTCAGGCAGAATACGGTCAAAAACATACAAGTGAGTGTTGGGATGGTGAGGTGCAATTGGCGGCAAGTGTCGTGATATTCCCAACTGACCCGCTGAATAGCGGGTTGGTTGGGTTAATCACGCATAGCGGCAGCGCTAGGCTGCCACTTCTGCACTAGGCTCAGGCTGCAGCTGCTGTGACCTGCTGCTAATGCCGCTGCCTGCCAGAATGTCTGATGTGGTGGGCAGTTCCGGCGCATAGTGCTCCAGCCGCTGTGGCAGCTGTCCCAGAGGTCGGGGCGGCGCATCCAGGCTCTCCGCCGTGAGCACCGGCAGTGTGGCTTCAAGCACCTCACTCACGCTCTCAGCGCTGCGCAATGCAGCATCAACCTGCAGCACAAGAGCAGGGTGTGGCAGTGTTGGTGCGTTGTGTCACAGCATGATGTCAACAGCTGCATGCAGCTGAGAACCAGCAGTGCAACCTGCTGCCCACTGGACTGCATCTGGGGCAAGGCCTTGAGCTCAGCGCTGCAATGGCCGTTCACAAGGGTGACAATGAAAGTCCTCACCGCTGCCCGCCACTTCTTAGCGCGCGGCTCGCCGTGAAACATGCCCAACAGCGGCTTCACAAGCGTGCGCACCTGCACATACAAGGAGCAGTAGCGGCAGATTGGTTGTTGGGTGTGGAGACAATGAGGAGTGGAGATGGGAGCAGCAGGGCAGTAGTCCAGGATGATACACTGTGCGTGACTGATGAAAGAAGTGTGCTCATTCAGAGCAACTTTCCCTCAAACAGAAGAACCGCACAGGGCACCGCTAACAGTCTGGGTGCCGTTTGCATGCACGCTGGTGCTTGCCAGGCTGTAGCAAGCAGCGCTACCCAGACTGCCTCACATTTGGCGACTTGTGGCCGTCCTCAGCCACCCGCCAGCGCCCAATCATGCCGTCCGCCCAAGCTGCGTAGTCGTGCAGCACCTGCCGCCTGCTGGTGGCCGCATTGGCCTCGGCGCCAAAAATAGCGCAGTCCGCGTTGGCTGGAGGTGAGGGTTGGGGTAAGGGGAGCCCAGCAGCAACTCAAGTGCCAGCAACCGATGTATGACAACACAACTCATAAGGCTGTTTCCCGGGAGTGCAGCAAGCAGGGCGAGGCGTTGCTCATCTGAGGCGCCCAAATAGGCGGTGTGGCGTGACACAACGTGTCATGTGCTGGCTGGCAACTCACCCAACACATCCCAGGGCATGTTGTAGGCAGCCCGGCCCACCATCACCCCCAGAATACCTTGCTGCCCCACAGCCCCAACTGTGCTGCTGCCGCCATTGGCCTCTGCTGCCTGACTGCCGCTGCTGTGACCGCTGCTGGTGACGGTGGCGGCGTGAATGCTGCTGCCATCACGGGTCAGAGCCAGTGCTGCTGCCACCTCTTCTAGCGTAAGCACCCCGCCGTTAAGAGAGAAGTCTAACAACGGAAAGTCTCGCTTCAGCGCCCAAACCCACTCGTAGCGCAGGGGAGGCACGGTGCGGTTCTGGTGCGGGTTGAGGCCCTTGAGCAGGCATTTGCGGGCGTGCATGATGAAATGTGTGACGCCAGAGCCCTCGGACACCACACGCACAAAGTTGACCAGCTCGGGGTAGGAATCAAAGCTGTCCACACCTGTTAGGTAAGAAAAATGGTAACCCAGTGAGTGCAGCATGCATGAGATGGGGGGGTGAGAGCGCGCAGCCTGAAGGCAGGTGGCAGGCGACAGCTGGCGGAGGGAACAGCAGGTGCGGAGCGCCAGAGTGGGATAGGGAAGCACCGGAAGCGAGGAACAACTTGCACACAGTGCATGTTTCAGCAGTAATGCAAGGCCGGCATGCAAGCGGGCAGCAGATGCCTATATTATATGTTATGTTGAACAGGTAGCACTCACCCAGCCTGCACTTGACCGTGATGGGTGTGGCCACGGCTTCCCGCATCGCTTTGCAGCACTGGGCCACCAGCTCCGGCCGAAGCATCATGGCAGCTCCAAAACACCCTGCCCCAGCCACGCGGTCGCTGGGACATCCTGTACACAAGGCACAAGGCCGGCAGGAGGCGTGCAGGGTGCTTGCCAAGGTGGAGAATGTGGGGTGCTACAGGTGGAAGCCAACGGCAGCCTGTGGGAAACGCCACCTATCGCTGCAGCACAAGGCCAGCGCACAACAAGCGCGTGTGGCAGAGTAACTGGTTGGCTGCTGCACCTCCTCTGATAGGAAGCCTGTCGTGTTTTGCTTGACAACAACGCCGGCGCACACACACTTGCCAGCCCATACGCCCGCCCGCTGCACACACGGACGAAGGCTGCCTTGCTCTAGAAAGTGGCATGCGTACCGCAGTTAAGGTTGATCTCGTCATATCCGTACCGCTCCACTATGGCTGCTGCCCGTGCCAGCAGGGCTGGGTCGCTGCCGCCCAGCTGGCAGACGATGGGGCGCTGCTCTGGTGGGAACCACAGGAACTTGTCGGTGTGTGGGCTGTGCAGGATGGTCTGGTCCACAACCATCTCTGTGTACAGCCAGGTATGGCGGGAAATCAGGCGCGCCAGCTGCCTGCGGGCCATAGAATGGTTATTTGGGGGTTGGTGGCGGGACAGCCAGAGTGGGACAGCATGGTGCGGGGCCAGTCTGCAGGGGTTGCCACGCGAGCAGCACCGCTGCACCACGTCTTAAGTGCGGAGAACAGGTGCAGGTAGCGGAACAATGAGGCAGGCTGAGGGCATGTCTCACCTGTAGTACAGATCCGTCCAGTCCATCCTGCAGGCCATGTTAATCAACAAGCCTTGTTAATCAACAAAACGGGAGCAGCACTGTTATAAACTCTGGCCGCACGCGGCAGCATTTGGCAGGTAACAACCCACAGCGCCCACATCTGTCAAGCTCAAGCTTGTCTCAGGCAATCATGCCAAACTTACATGGGTGCCACACTCAGCAGCTGTGTCTTAATGTTTATATTTGGAGGCTGAGTCACCGTCATATTGTCTAGCGTGCTGTTGGCGGCTGCGTATGCACGTGATGAGCCACGGCTGGCTGTTGGCGGCGGGAGGGCTACAGGGCACCGAGCTGCCACATGTATTGATCGACAAAAAGCGCAAGAGGGCGCCGCTGTCAATACTCGGAGGCTGTCACAGACTAGCGCACGCTGCATTCACGAAGGCAAGGCTTGCGGCGCCAGTCGGCTGGAGAAAGAGTGCGGTTTACTGTACTCCCATATGCAACCGGAACTTTATTAGTCAATGCAACTTCCTACAAGGTGCTTTTCTGCTCTGTGGAGAGCCTTGGCCACGAAGTGCCTCGCTGGCAGCCTGCACTCCCCTTGGCGCCCAGCTGAAGGGCGAGGCCGACTGCACCGGTGCTCTAATCAAAGTTTTTTAACAGGCTAATCAAGCTCAGCCTCAGGGCTGTATGGCTGACTCCCGCCGGTAATGGCACATCCTGGCCAAAACAGCACCGTTTATTCACAGCCTCAGTTCGAACTGTATCAACAGACGCCCAAGGAGGCGCTGCGCCATTTCTTGGTGACCGTCACCGAACGCTGCAGGCAGGGGTGGCACTTCTTGCCGCGGAGGGAGCTCAAAGAAAAGTTCACACACTACAAGTGAGTTGTTCAAGTCGGTCAACATTTTGGGGACGAGGATGCCTGCTCAGTCCTGACAGCCTGCTTTGCGGTTGCCGCCCGCCCGCCCGCGTGCCTGACGTTGATTGCTTCGCTCCCATGCTGGTTACAGGGCTGCTGTAGCGCACCCTGAGGTAGCTGCTAAAGTGTCTTTCAAGCAGGAGCGTGCCATCAAGCAGCACGCAGCCAACCGCGCGTCGCCGCCAGACACCTCGCGCATTCGGCAGAGGCCCAAGCGCGCCCGCGACGCCTTTGGCCCTGGCATGGTCCTTGTTGTCAACACTGTGCTGGTCTGGCTCATGTTCAGCATTGACGTGCGCAACGCGATGCTGCGCTAGGCAGCAGCCTCAGCGACAGCGCTGCACTCCATTTAACGTGTGCTTTGGCGTGAAGCCGGCACAGACCTGCCAACCGTTTGCATCAGACAGACAGCAAGGGAAGAGGGCAGCCACCAGTCGTTCAGGCATGCCACTGGTGCCTGAGTTTTACTGAGAAAGTGGTCAAGTCAGCGCGTTCACCCCGTCATTTGTGTCCTGGCATAGCTCCCTGTGTGCCACACAGCATGGGGCGGCGGCAGCGTCGCCACAGCCTAGCCTGCTTTGTGCAGGCGCTGGAGGGGCAGCGGGTGGTTGTTGAGCTGCGCTACGACAGCATCGTTCGCGGACAGCTGCTGGCAGCTGATGACCAGCTGAACCTGCAGCTGGGAGATGCCAGCTACCAGCCTCTGCAGGGAGCACGGCGGCAGGCAGAGTTTGTGTATCTGCGTGGCCGCCACGTGCGTTTCATCCACCTGCCCGGCAACCTGGACCCCGCAATCGCCATTGAGCAGCACCGAAAGCGCGTGGCAACGGCCGTGCGGCAGCACGCACAGCAGCAGGCGCAGCTGCAGGCGCGGCTGCAGAAGGGAGCACAGCGGGAGTTTGGGCAGCAGGCGCCTGAAGGCGGCAGCTCTAGCGGCGATGGAGGTGGTGGCATTGGGCTGGGCCCATAGACATGGATGCGGATTGTTACCTGCACATAAATTCCCCTCTGACAACATAATCTTATTACACCAACTTGTTGTAGCATTTACCTGATGGTGTTTTTCGCTGTTCCTGTGCTTCAATTGTGTTTGCTGCCCATCCCCCCCTCGCACACTCCTGCCATCATGGTTCTCTACCCCCTACGCTGCCTGCTTTGTCATTCCCTCCGCTACGTTATTACATGAAAGTAAAAGCTGCACTCAATGCCGCCGTTCTTCCAGCCAGGCGCAGCAGGCAGCCCAGGTGGGCAGCCTGGCCCCTTGTTCAAGAGCGCAGGGGGCTAGTGCAGGCAAGCAGCAACGTGCCGTCACATAAGTCGCAGATGCTCACAGACAATCTACCTTTGTGATAACAGCATTTGCGCAAAAGGGCCTTGGCGGGTCTTAGACTCTCAGTGGCATACTGCAACTGCACTGCATCTCTAAGCTGCAATTGACCCGTCTGTGTAACATATTGTACTGGCTCTAACGACATCCTGAAGCCTGCGCATACCCTCGGCCCAGCTTGCTCTGTGCTCAACCAGCAGGGCAAAACTGCCAGGGTCGCTGCTGAGCCCCTGCTGCGCTGGCGGGCGGGCGCTAAGCCGCACCGCTACTCTGCCTGGGCCTCTTTCGCTGCGCGGTACGCTGCGGGAAGCTAGGGAGCGTCGCGGCACCAGTGGCAGCACCAGCAGCACAAAATGGCGACTATCAGGACGCGCAAGTTTATGTCCAACCGCCTGCTGGGGCGCAAGCAGTTCGTGAGTATGCCGCCGGTCTGCGTGCGGGGACTAGAGGCTGCATGGTTCTGCATGGCGCTGGGGCCTGATGGAACTTCTTGCGGCCACGTTGCAGGTGCTGGACGTGCTCCACCCCGGCCGCGCTAACGTCAGCAAGGTGCGCCCGGCAGGCGGCCGCATGCTGCTGCAGGAACGGCGCCAGCAGGGCAGCGGCGGCGGTTGCCTGCGCGCAAATATATGTAGCTTATCATACAGCAACACAGCTGCAAAGGAGGCGGGGGCAGGGTGCAGCTGTTGAAGGGCGAGCTGGGCCACAAGATGCCGTGACATTTATGGCTGGAGCACCTCCCACTTTGTCGGTCGGCGCTGCTGCTGCTGCCGTCTCACTCTGCCAGACCCCCAACCCCACCACCCCTCACCTTACGTTCAGGCTGAGCTGCGCGAGAAGCTGTGCAAGATGTACGATGTCAAGAATCTCAACTGTGTCTTTGTGTTTGGCATGCGGACCCAGTTTGGTGGCGGCAAGAGCTCCGGCTTTGGGCTGATCTACGACAACGTGGAGGTGGCCAAGAAGTTTGAGCCTAAGTACAGGCTTGTGCGGGTAAGCAGGCAGGCACAGGCACAGGCACAGAAAGCGATCCACAGGCGCCGCTAATTTAACAGCAGCAGCGTGCCAGCAGCAGCTTTGGTGTTGATGGCGGGGGCCTGGTGAACAGCGAGCAGGGTCAGCACGCAGGTCTGACTGTAGGGGAGCACTGGTTGGTTCGGCAGTAAAAACCATCAGCAGGAGCAGCAGCGACATCAGGATCATCAGCTGCAGTTTGTTTTAGCAAGATGTGTATGCTTAGGCCAGCAGTGCAGCGTGCTGGGTGATCCTACACATCTAGTCATCAGGCAAGGGCGGGCATCGGCAGCAGGACCAGCTGCAGCCCTCTCCAGGAGGGGCTGAATAGTATTGGGGTCTGTAGCGCTGTTGATGCTTGGACAATTCGACCGCATCAGACCAGGCAGCACAGTCTACAAGTATATGCACTTCAGCGCCCCAGCCGGATAGCCGCTGTATCCGTATGGCTTGGCTGGGGCATCTGCACCCGCCTCACAGGGTGCTGCCACCCAGCACAGGCTCAAGTATGCCACTGGCACCAACATACGGCGGCACGCAGCATCATTGCACCATTACAGTGCAAGGGGTGGCGTTCATTCCATGCAGCACGGTCGACAAGGTTGCGCCCAGCACACGCTGGTGCTGTTGGGCTGCACTCTTTGCTGAGATGCACCTGTGGTGCCACTTCTCCCTCCCCGTCACCCTTTTCTGCCTGCAGAACGGTCTGGCTGAGGCGGTGCAGAAGTCGCGCAAGCAGATCAAGGAGCGCAAGAACCGCACCAAGTCGCTGCGTGGCGTCAAGAAGAACGCTGGCGGTGAGTGGCGCGCTGTGACCTGCCGGGCTGGGATGGGGATTGTGTTGATTGCGGGAAGGCAGGCATAGAGGGAGGGAGGTCCTCGGAGTGGGATGTGATGTGGGCATGCGTTGCTGGCTGGGTGGTGGTTCAGCTGGACGAGCTGCATCAACTGCGCTCTAATCAACCATGCACCCCACCCTTCAGCAGTTACTGTTGGCACAGGGCAATGCAGGGTTGCAATGCTGCATGCTACTGGTATTGCTGGATGATACGATTTTCACGTTCAACAGGCTGTTTGCATT
>JAAMXP010002186.1:1376-11851 GCA_019693395.1 Ettlia oleoabundans | reverse complement strand
CCCCCCGTCCCGCCCCTTGGGAGAGACTTCCACAATCCCTCGCTGGTGAATGTATATTCGTGGATCTGTGCATCCGTTGCTGCAGGTTGTGGCAGCGGCAGGCTCCCCAGCACCCCAGCCAGCAGCCACTTCCGCAGCTGCCAGCACAGCAGCAGCCCGAGAAAATGTCGCACCCGCACCGCTCTGTGTACCAGCAACACCTGCCACCTCAGCAGCCCCCCCCAGCTGCCCAGCAGGCCAAGCATTCAGTACTGCTGCTGTACTGCCCTCCGGTGCCCACCTGGAGCTGGTGTGGACCCCGCCCGCTGCTGCTGCCACCCCAAGCCTGCCATAATGCCATTTTAGGAACGGGAGCAGTAGGTGCGCCCAACACCCGCTCAACACCAGCAACAGTGGAGCATATACTAGCTGCAGCCACTGCCTGAAACTGCCGCTTGGCGCTGCCGCCACAATGCTTTCGTCCTCATGAAATCTTCTTCAAACCCAAATCCACAACCATCACCACCACCAGCTTTGAACAGACCATCAATCAACCGATTCCATCAAACCGCAAGCACTCTGCAACGATTTTATCGGCCCCTTCCTGTTTCCACTCAGTTTTCCTCTTTTTCCTTCCCCACGAACAAACGTATTACTCCCCCCACGCACACGCACAAGCGCGCACACTCCAGCTATCTGGCAACCAATTGGTTTTGCACAGCGGGGGTGCCTCGGCAATCACACTCCGACCTGCTCATGCTACCTCCCGTCGCCCGCCTGCTCCCAATCGGCCGCTTATTGCATCCCACCCCCCATTCAACGGCCAGCACGTTTGTGGCCTGCCTGACCTCCATGCGGTGGTCCTTGAGAGAGCGGTACAAGTAAAAGTACAGAATTCGAACTTCAAGAAGTGAAAAAGCGCTGTCACAGGCACTAGCACAGGATCAAACTAGAGGGGTACTGACGGACAGGCGGCTGCCTGGTTTTGGCACCGCCTCTGCCCCACTGGCTGCTACACAGCGGTTGTAGCTGTCAAGTGCGCAGACAAACACGTGCCCTGCCTCTCTTGGCGCTCTCTTCTAATGGCATAGCTGGCTACTTGGCTTGGTGTGGCCCCTCCATCCGTCCATCAAGCTGCCGGCACAACCAGTGCTGCTGCTGCTGCTGCACTCTGAACGTTGCAGAGCTCTGTGGCACAGCATCATGCCGGTCAGGCCAGGCCAGGCCGTCCAAGGAATGGTTGCCACGGTGGCTGCCCCAGCTAAACGTGTGTGCTAAACGGCTTGATAAACAAGGTGCGCTAAGGTTGCTTCAAATCCGCTGTTGCCAACCTATTGCCGGGGCTCAATCCATCCAAGCTAATGGGCTTCAGGGTTGCTTGGGCTGGCGTCATCCAAGCCCCCAGGGTTTGAGGCCAAACAGCTACATGCCTTCTAACCCAGCAGGTCTCGCCTCCCTGCAGGGTGTGCAGCAGCCCTGCTGCGGTTTCAGGGGTGCTTGCCCTCGCTGTCGTCCAACGTGAATGTGGGGCTGCCTGCGCCACTGCCACCCCCGCTGCCACCGCTCAGCTGCCGCTCCGCCGCCGCCCCCGAGCCGCCGGCCGGCGGTGCCGCTGCCGCTGCTGCACGCAAAGCGGACAGGCCAGGACAAGGGGGCGGGTGGTTGGGTGGTTGGGCGACTCCTGTTCAGCCCTTGCTATAGGCCTGCAATAATGGTTGAGGCAGAAAGTGTGGCAGGGGTTGCCGAGAGGAGGCCCTGTATGAACCAGTTTGGCATGGCACACAGGCATACCTGCACCTGCACCCAGCACTCACTACCCCCCCAGAACAACTCCAGCCCCCCCGTCATGTTCCTTGCATTTTGCTTAACCGCCAAACAGACACCTGATCAGAAATTTGCCTCCACCCACCCACCTACCCACCCACCTGCCGTTCCCGGGTTGCGCATGTTGCCGCCCATGCCCGCCTCCGTGTGTGGCGCGTCATAGGGCTGGTGCCCGGTGGGGGGCTCATAACCCGCACTGCCGTCCTGCACAATGAACTGCAGGCAGGGTTAGAAAACGAAAGGGGGTGGGGTGGCTGGCCTTTGACATCTGCTACTTGTTTTATTGTGAAGCGGCGACCCTGTGAGGTGGGGGTCACAACCACCCTGCTTGTTGACTTGTGGACCGGAAGCAGTAGAAGAAAGTAACATCACAGCCCCAGAATCAGTAAACTAAAACAATGTCACAGCCTTCTATGACGCAAGTTTCAACGCGGTTAGGCGGACTCTGAATGCAATCAGCAATGTACAGACTCAATCGCCCGCGGGAAGGGAGGGCACCCCACCCACCTGTGTCGTGTGCTCCGCGCCCGTGCCGTACTCCCCGTTTGCCGCCGATGGGCGGCGCCCCGTCAGGCTGCTCAGGCTGGCCCCCAGCTTTTTGAACGAGCTATTGACAGCCCCAGTGGCGGCATTCACCTGCAGTCAATTAGTACAGTGGGTTGGTTGCTTAGTGGGTGGGATGGTAGGAAAAGGGCAGGGCAGTATGGGAAGGCAGCACAGTGACAGCATCCATAGCAGCATGTGCTGCAACAACGACAACAGTAGACTGGAGGGTATGCACCGCGGAATTGGCGGCGACTTGGCGGCATCGCTGCAAGCTGGCAAAACAACTGCTGCTGCTGCCTGATTCAAGAGGTGTTTGAAGGGCGCCTGTGTGGGTGGCAGCAAGCACGGCAGCGGTGCCAATGGGCGGCAGCGAGTGGGCCACAGGGCCATGGAGGGCACGCACGCCACGCACGCACACGCGCACACGCGCACACGCGCGCGCACACACACACACACACACACACACACACACACACACACACACACACACACACACACACACACACACACACACACACGACCCCAAACCCAACCCAAGGACAACTATAATTGGCCCACCTCCTGCGCTGCAGCGTGAACCTGCACCACGTGCGGGCAATGTGGGGCCAGGGAGGAACACAACGACAGCGTTGCGACAATGCAGGCACAACACTTATACATGCTTGTGGCACAAGCACACTAGCACGCACCAACACACACAGCTGGTTGCACGACTCTACATGCTTACAATAAAACGCACACACACACACACGACACCAAACAGTCGCTCACAAACACTGCTACCGTGATGACAGCCGGCTTGCTGCACACCCACACCCATGGCACCTACACGTATCGATCCATCCGAACACTACTTGTTGGTTGAGGCAGACAGTCCTGCCGCCGCACCACACGCTTCTGATTAATTGGCAGCCGTCCCACTCTCCCACAGCCCAGCATTCATGATCTCATGATCACACACAACACCACCCATGGCGCCTCCACCACACAGTCTGTACGCCTCCCAACACCCAGCACACGCACGCCCCATTTACCAACCAACTCAAGCGCCCACACGCGCTTGTGCTATGCGTAACCAGCACGCACCAATTAAAAATACACCTACTCACCCACCAACTCACCTGCTCATGCTCCAACACCTTTGTGCCCACAGACACCATCCCTGACTAATTACCACAAACAAAACACCCTGTGCTGCAGATAAACCCCCCAAACCCCCACGCTCACGCACCACCACCACCCACACACACACACACACAAACACACACACACACACACACACTCGCCTTTTCGTGCTCCAGCATCTTCTTTGTGCCTGCTGACATTGCAACGCCGACGCGGCCCAGCGCTGCGCTGGTGCTGCGCCCCACCGCGCTTTCCTTAATGGCTGTGGAGGCGGCGGTGGCGCGCTCACTCAGCCGCAGACGGTGGTCCAACTCGATGGCCTACCGGGATGGGGTGGTGGAGTGTGTTTGAATGTGAGTGGTGATGGTGGTTGGGGGGTGGGGGCGTGTGCGCGTGGCGCATGTGTGAATGTTGGTTGGTGGCAAAGTACGGACTGCTTTCGGAGCCATGCAGCAAAAGACAGCACTCAGCACCCTGCAGACAACAGGTCTGCACAATTATGGTCAAGCACACCCACCACCCAGCCGCACATCTGCTGCCCCATGACAACTGCGGCAGCACCCAAATCCACACCCACCTGTTGGCCCACGGCAATTGCTGCGGTACAGTTTGAATGCAAAGCTGTAAAGCGACAATGCGGCAGCACCCACCCACACACACGCACACCTGTTGGCCCACGGTACTTGCTGCAGCACCCAGCACCCGTCCCGTCTTCTGCGCCACCTCCTTGGTCCCCTCTGTCACCTGCACCCACATGCCAAATGCTCACACAATGTGCTGCGATCAGATACGGTGGAAGCACGAAATGCACGCTGTCGCTGTAAAGAGGAGATGCACAAGCTGGAACGCTAGCGCTAAGATAAGAGCGGATGCAACGGCCAGGCAGCGGCAGTGCAGCGCCGCAGTATGTGCACCGACGTCTCAGCTGTGAGCTGCTGATCAGAGGCAATGGTTGCAACAGTTGCTCCTTGACCAGCTTTCCATAAAATTATTATCAAAATCAAGTGCCCAAGTGATCGGTGGGAAGAAGGCCCCAGGAAGCGGCACTTGCCTTTTCAGACGCGCGCGCCCGTGCCACCTCGCCCAGCCCGATTGCAAACTCCTCCTGCACCTCAAACACGCTATGTGCAACGTCCACATTGATGGCCTGCACAGTCAAGAAGGAAGCAGGAAGGAGACTCATCAGATGTGCAGGTCGGACAGCCATCCACAGCAGCGCATGGGCCCCCGAGGCAGCAGCAGGCGACACCGCGGGCGGCGCTGCACCCACCTCATCCAGCCATGTCTTCAGGGCCGCTGCGTCGCTCACATCCCACAGGCTGGTGCTTGTGGCGCCGGAAGACGGCACAAGCTGCAAAGAAGGGCCCCCGAGGGCGCGTGGATCGCTTGTTTGTGTTTGGGGTCCCAGGGCAGGCCGGACCTAATGAAACCGCGTCGGACATCGTATTTCTCGCAGTCGAGCTCGACAGCAAGGTCGGCGCTGCACCCTGGCACTTCAACCGAGGCACGCGGCCGCGAGCTTTGTACTCGTACCTGCCTACAGCGAAAGTCAACTGGAACTTTGCGGTTGGTGATGTGATCTTGAAGGAGGATGACCGCGAACGGCACGTTGGCACTTGGAGCTTGCACAGTGTGCACCGCTAGGACCAAAACCATGCTGAAAAGATCAGTCGCGTTGCAGGGGTGACAAACTACTACGCTGTAGCGGCACGGGGGGCGTTGGGCTGGGGCCACTGCGCTGCGTGCTGTACCGTACCGCCACAGCAACTTTTCCGTCAGTCACGGACTTTTTCCCAACTGTTACCTGTCCATTACATTTGCCAAATGCATCGTACGTCGTTCGGAGAACGTCAATAGAAGCCTGGGGCCAGGGGGAACAGAACACAGGCCTAGCATAGGCAGACGGCGGCACAAGGAATCGGTTGTCGCATGGGGCAGGCTAGAGGTGCCGAGGTGCTACCAGTTGTTGAAAGGACTGGAATGGGGAGCCTGAGGGCAGAAAAGTTAAGGAGAGCTATATGTAAGCGAAAGGGGAGTCCTGGGGTGCACGGGAACGCCTGCTTGCATTGAATGCCTGGGGCAGCGGCAGCCTATTAATGGGTGACTTAGTAGCGACAAGGGCATGCAGGGGTTCGTTGAGCAATGAGCGAGCAGATCACACAATGTTGGGGAAGGGAGTGGTGGCCAAAAAAGTCCCTTCTTGAAAGGTACAAAGGCGCCGGTACACTGGCCTTTTTTAAGGTACAAAGGAGCCAGTACACTGCCTAATGGGGGACAGAAACACTTGAAGAACATGTACAGGAGAGCAGGCAAAGCACAAACCAATGAAAGGCCGCAATTTGTGTAACCGATGTATACAGGCTGGAAGGCTTATGGCGGCTGTATGTGTATGAATGCATTGTGTGTTGATTTGTTCGCATCGTTAGCATTGGGGAGGTTTGCTTTGTGCAAACCACGCTAGGCTAGGCACGCTGAGCCACCTTGGGCGCCAGCTGGGTCCAAGGGCCAGGTGGCGGCTGCCAACTAGAGGCCGTTGTATTTTCATCTTTTCCTATGCATCCGTTAGAAGTTGAGCAGCAGGGTCACCTCGCCGCCATTTAAACAAATGCGGCTGCGCCTCTGCTGCATCTCTCACTGGCAAAGCCAGGGGCCTTATCCTTACTTTATCATTCAAAGCTCCAGAAAGCTGTAGAGTCGTCAGCCAGGATAGCAAGGTCCTTCCCTATAAGGTCCATCCTCAGCCCAGGCACGGACCCAGCGGCTCCAGCAAAACACACGAGCCGCTTTCCAGCCTGCCGGCCAGCTGGCTTGGATGCAGGCCCGCCAGCGACGGGCCAGCACACCGAGGTTCCTTGGGAGAGTGGGCGGTCACGCTGGGGCCCCGGCTGCTGGAAGATGCGGCCCCAGAGGAGCAGCCGGCGGCGGCGCTCATGGCAGCCACGCTGGCCTGGTGTAGGGGGCCGCCCAGCAGCGCCTTGAGCCCCAGGAAAGCACTGCAGGTGGGTGGACGCCAATTCAAGCAGCAATGTTGAGTAGGTTGAACACTGCTCCTCAACAGCAGTTTCATAACAAGGTGCTCTCCCTCGTGCTGGTGTTGTTCAGGGGTTGGGCAGCACACACACAATGCTATCGACAAGAACAGCAGGAGGTGTGGCAACAGCAAAATTGGCAACAGCAAGAACAGCAGGCGGTGGTGGCAACAGAGGCGGCTCACCAGATGGAGCAGGCAATGAGGGCGATGCGGCGGAAACGGTGGGACTCCCGAGACTCCTGGGCCAGAGCCGCCTGCAGAACTTCAGCAGTGCATTATTGAGTGACTACACGGTGTGAAGTTGACGTGCCAGTCGCCCGTTGGCTGCGCAGAGCGAGCTACGGAGGAAAAACGGGCGACCCAGAGCAAACAGCAGCATCTTCCTCAATGAAAAGGTGCTCTCAATGCAGGTTGCACCTGTGCCGGCAGCGTGCTGGAGCGGTGGACCGTGCCATGCTGTGCCATGCTGAGCCGCAGTGTGCAGTGACATGCCATGCGTCGCTATCCTGAGAGGCTTCAGCGTTGTTGAATAGTCACAACCCACCTGTGCGCTGGAGAGGCGGATTCGAGCCATGGTCAACTCCTGCTCACGCCGCGCAGCCCTGCAGCACCACCCAGCAGCAGCAAGCCTGGGAGCCGCATTAACCGCTGCCCCCAATTGAATCCTAGGCTGAAGGCCAAAGCGCGGTGCGCGCCCTTGTGATGTTGCATCCGCCAGGCTGAATTAAGCAAGCCTCATACCCTTTCGGCTGTGTGCCCCCAACTTCGTCTCACCATACCCACCTCTACCCGGCTACACCAAGCCCCTGCACAAACCAAGCAAGCCTAGCAACCCTCGCCTTTATGTGCCCTTGCTTCTTCGCCTGCTCGTACACCCACAATTTATTTAAACCGGCAAGGATGCCTGCTGTTCATCATTCCACTACCGGCTACCTGCCATCCACCACCTATCAACCCACCTCTTCTCCAGGTCCATCATTGCCGCCTGAAGTGCCTCCTGCTCATCGGATCGTACCACGCGCAGCGTGATGCCGCTGCAGGCGAGGGTGGAGCACAAGCCATGGGACGGGGGCGTAGCGGCAACTAGGGAAGGCAAGCAATCAGCAGCGCGGTAGGCGGTGGGTGGGGGATGGGTGGGGGCTCAGAATTGGCAAGAGGCTTCTTTGAGGGGCTCAATTGAGCGGCACTTGACCACGCTGCTGCAGTTCGTGCAATAACAGCTGGCAGAATCTCGTCAGCATGAACAGAGATTCAAGACATTAAACCGTTCGCGAATGTGAATGGAGGCTTGAGTGAGGCACACTACCAGCAAGGCAGGCCGGGCGGCAGGCACCCACCAAGACACCTCGCCCATGGGCCGGGACAGCGGCAGCACCTGGACCCGCTCGCCGCCGCTGCTGCTCCTGCTGCTCAGCGCAGCCCTTGCCGCGGTGGCTGTGCTGGCGGTTGGGTGACCATCGGGAGAGTACAGAGCGGCCAGGTGGGTGCTGGAAAAACCCTCTGCCGCTTCTGATGCCTCCCCGGTTTCAACCTCCGCCTCTGGTCCCGCTTTATTCGCAGCCAGAAGGGTGGATAGCGTGTCTGACAGCGCCGCCGGCAGCAGGAAGCGGTGGTGCTCGCTGCTCCCGCTGCTTCCCTCTGCCCCAGGTGGGGGCGCCGCCATGATGCGCAGCAGCTGCGCGCGTTCGGGGCTGCCGGGGGCGGGAGCGCCGGCCATAGCCCCACGGACCGCGCCCTCTGTTGCTTCTTCTGTACCATCATCAGCGTTGCCTGTCCTGCCGGCCCGCGCAGCAATGGGCTCAGCCAGCAGGAAGGACGCAGCGAGTGCCGCTTCCTCCGCCGCAAGGGCATGGCGCTCGCTCTCGTCAGACGAGGAGCTCACCAGCTCCCAGTCCTCGCCGGACGACGCCCCCGGGTGCTCTGCACGCAGAGAGATCGGCGTGAGCGAACAAGACCGGGCGGTTCTCACGCCGCCACTAGTCCAAGGGCGCAGGTCTCAAGTCTCGGAGAGGGTTCCTGCTCCGCCGACACCAACCCACGGCTGGGACCTGTGTAATTTCTTTGTAAACGTGTACGTGATGAAGAAACGGCTTACCTTGCATAGTTAGGACACGCGTAGGGTTGGTGTGGACGAGTTCTGGTGTTGCTGAGACGTGCACGGGCTCAGAGGGCGTCAGCACGTTCTGAGCGGGTGATTCAAATCGGCCGCGTTTCATATGTATGTGAAAGGAACGTCGGTGACAAGTGGCGGCGCCGCCAACACAGCGCTGGAACGGTCGCCTTGATGCTGGACAACAGACTGCAATTCTGCTGCCCTCCATGTTTTTGAAATGCTATCAATGCCCCCAAGTATAGTTTGACATGTTGACGATAGTTCCATTGTGTTCCATGCAAGTTGGTGCGGCGCTCCCAACTAGCCGTCGGAGGCATCGACCGCTGAGGCGACGACTGGGCTGAGCGCAGGACAGTTCTTACATTGCCACGCCCCACTTCCCGGTTATACTGTATGTGAGTGGTATACGTAGTAAATATGTGAACGACGCGAGCAGAGCAACCAATGAGCGACCGCGGAAGGTGACGGCTGGGTGGCGGCGCCAGCAAAGCGGCAGAGATGTGATGTTCATATCCTATAGACACAGGTTCAAATTGGGTCGCGAGCGACTGAGCGATTCTCGTGTGCGCTCTTTATTTCTCAGTACAAGTGATATAGCAGGTCTCTTCACGCGGTGTCTTAGCTACCGGGCAACGCGGGACCCAACCCATCCCACCGCTACGTCCACCCCGGCAATACAGGTGGCAGAAAAAGCTAATTCTGAACCGTTGCGTTCGCTGGCCAGGCTACCCCTACAAGAGTGTCACTCGAAACGGGCGTGGGCCACGGTCCGCCTTCGTCCCTCTCTCTCGCTGCTTGTTTCTAAGTCAGGTGAGGGGAAGGCATTGAAAGATGGGCGGAGACCCTTATAGCCACGCGTTTGCATGCGCTAGTCCACACCGCCCCCTTCACCGCCGCTCGCCGCCTGCTGTTGACGCAGTTTAAACACCAGCAACTGCCGTCCCACTTGGAGCCAGTCCTGCAGCGTTTACCGCTGCCTTTCGACATGCGCAGCACAGGGCGACAGAAGGGGAGCAGCGTGGCAGCCCAAGCCGCCCCGTTGGTAGTGGCAGCCGTGCTGCTGCTGGTATTGTTGCCATGTGCGGTGGTGGCAGACCCTGTGGTGCCAGTTTCTGCTGATGCTCTGCTGAATTCCCACGGCCTGCCGCTCATGATGCCCGTCAACCAGACCACCGACGGGCGCAGGTGGTACTACGAAGTTCCGCGCGACCCAGGTGCGGCAGCGGGTGCCAATGCACGTGCAGCACCCCCAAAAATGGCAGCACCCACAAACTGGTCAGGGGGCTGCCCTCGCAACAGCAGCAGCCACAGTGGCCAAGACTTCTCATGTCTCATGCAACCCGCTGTTGCGCCACATATAGTACATGCCATTGCGTCAGCTCGTGTGGGTGCTTCGCAACGGGAGCACCGCCCATTGCTGCCACGCCACGCACCCTTGCATCACCTTCTAGAGAGTCACCCCCCTTGGTTTTCTTCCAACGTGGTGCAGTGGGAGTGCTGGTGCTGATGCACCGCTGCGGGCGCAACGCAGAGGACTTCTGGCCCCCTTCCTCCGTCTGTCCTCAGTGCATTGGTGGGTGGGCGGGTGGGTGGGTGGTGGTGCAGCCGCAGTTCTATACGTGTACCACATTTATCGGCCGGCTTGCAGCCCAGCCGGTGCAAAGGCAGCAGCCGCAATATTGCCACCGACTTTTGTCCAACTCGCCCGCAGTGCGAGATAGGGTTAATGGGAATGGGAACAGAAGTTGCAGCGCCGCTATTGTGGCCCGCACCGTAGCCAAATCACTCTGTTGTTCTTCAACTCCCATCCATTTGGCATGAACATTTTTTGGGGGGGTCTCTGACCCCTGAGGCCCG
>JAAMXP010002184.1:41228-55203 GCA_019693395.1 Ettlia oleoabundans | reverse complement strand
GTGGGGGGGTGGGGGGGTGGGGGCGCATAAAATGATAAAGAGACTCGAGAGGCTGCCCGGCACCGCCATTGTCGCTGGGGTGGTTTTTTGATGCTCATTGGGCATCAGCGCAGTCAAGGCATGCACTGCAGCAAGCTTGCAGGATGGCACTTGTGCCACCACCCCTCGGCGCCTCGATGAGCGCCCACATTCCATGTACTGGGCAACACCCTGCACGTACCGATCACGCCACTGACGCCGCGGTCAATCTCAAGGGGCTTGCGGCCGCTCAAATCCATAGAGCGCCGGAAGTCGATGGAGATGCGGCCATCCCCAGAGCGGCGGAAGTCCACCGAGGGGCGGGCGGTGAGGGGCGCTGTTGCCTGCTCCCCAAAGGGGTTGGGCATGTCGGCGCCGTACGCATAGAAGCCGCCCAAGTGCTGAGATGACACCATGCCTGCCGGTAGGTCGGACAGCACATCCTGCTGCTCGCAGGTGGGGCTGGCCTCCCCGCCACTCCCTGTTGTGTCCTTGCCAGGCATCCCTCCTGCACGCACCCAGCACGCACGAAGATTCAGGGTCAGTACAAAACTCAATCACGACGGCAATCAAACACGACGGCAGCTACGGGAAGGAGAGCAGCGGCGCAAGTTGCGGTCGGGAGATGATGCAAGTTGGGGGCCTGAAGTGGGCTTCGCCCACCCCTTTCCGTTATCTCTACGTTAGAATTGGATATTGAAGCAGGTGCTGCATTCAGGCTCCGAGAGCCGGGGGAACTTGGGCGGCCCTCACCTTGGCCGCAGCAAGGACGTTGGACTGCGCCGGAAGCTGTGATGATAATTACAAACAATCGGAAACGATTGCAGCGGAAGCAAAAAATTTGTAGGCCGTGTAAAAGAGTGACGGCCGGAAGTGTGTCTGATGCGATAGCCCGATATGGATATGCACAGGAGGCGTCCCTGCTTGACACACGGGTTACAAAGTGCCTTAGACACTGCAATGGAAGCAATCCCGGCGTCACGGCGCCATAGTGAGCGATGGGCCACACTGTGACCCCCCCTTTCTTAAAGCTTCTAGCTTCCGGACAAAGCTCTCATGTCTACCACAAACCCGTTGAGTTCTCGCCGGAAATACCGAAATCGCCTTGTAAATACGTGCCGGACAATTGAAGGATCAGGTGGCACTAGCGGGCAGCAGTCAACAGGACGGCAGCCTTGTGCCCCCTGAGATAGGGGTGTAAAGTACCATTGCAATTGCACTGACATTCGGACCCCCACCAACAACGCACTGCGTACTTGAAGCATTGAAGCAACAACGAAAGGCATATGCTGCCCCTTGCTGCTGCTCAGAGCATGTTGTCTGGTTGTTGTGCTCTCCTGCATCGGCCCTGGGTGATGTGTCCGCCCTCTGCCTGCTTCTGTGCGCTGTGGCTACCCAACGCTTCATGCCGACTCGGCAGGGTAAACTGCTTCATCAACGCCTGCTACCTAGTTTTCCCGTATCCACCACATTCATGATTTTGGTAGCCCCGCCTGTTTGTAGCCCCACGGCCAGCCGACAACAGGGGCAAACGGACGTTACACATGCATGTGACCCGTCAGCAAGGGACCCCGCCAGGACCAGAACCAGTGCTCAGCTCAAAGCACACGGCCGCTTGTCAGGTTTGCAAATCTGACATTGACTAAACAAGATACTGCGCTTAATAGTTCTCGTCCTTGTCGCTGAGCGAGCATTCGCTGCCTGCCCATCCGCCACCCCCATTGCCTATCGCTGCTGCATCGAGCATGCTCTCCGACTCCAGCAGAGTATGCAGAGTCTCGGTTTTTTCCTCGTTCTGGTCCATGGTAAGGTCAGAGAGCCGCTGCAGCAGTCCACACTTCCACTGCAGGCGTGACAAAAGGGTGGGCAAAAGGTTGACAGTTGCAAGACATGACAGGCGTGGCATGCATCTGTGCATGCTCCTGTACTTTGAGCATCTCTGTGACACACCCTCAACTCTAACCTCTCCCAACTTGCACAGCGCACCCTGCCGCACTCCCCCATACATCTGTGGCAGGTTTGGAGGTCGGCACCTGCCATTTCCATTACAGCTCTCGCCCTTGCCTGCCTCTCACTACCCAACAAGCAAGCACCTAAAACAAGCAAGCAAGCAGTTACCACCAGGCAGGGGCAGCGTCAGCACCCACCTGCAGGTCCTCCACCGCCTCACGCAAGTCATCCGCCTCCGCCTGTGCCGCAGAAGCCTCCTCCTGGGCCTTGTGCCGCTCTGCTGACGCAGCAGCCATCTGTCGCTCCAGCCCGGAGATTGTGCTGTCCGCCTGCTCAATCACATCCTTTGCGGCATCCAGACGTTGCAGCACATCCGCCATTGCAGCACGGAGTTCATCCCGCTCGGCTGCATGGAGGATGAAGGGATATGAGAGTTTTCATAGGGCGGCAAGGGGCATGTGCCTGACCTATACCCAGGCCGCTCCACAACTCGCATCCAATCGCTTGAAAAAATGTAGTGATGAATAGCCCTACTCCGTGCTCCCGACCCTCCACAGATACAGCTTGCCAGCCCTGACCTTGCTTGCCATCCCCGGCATTCACCTTGTGCCTGCCGCACGGTCTCCTGCGTGGTACGCTCGCTACCCTCTGATAGCTCATACTCACGCAGGCGGTCCTGCAGGTCTTGCAAGTCGCAATCCCGTCCTTTCAGGGCCGCTTTGAGGTGCTGCACCTCGCCCAAGCGGAAGGCAAGCTGCTGCTGCACCCGCCGCAGCTCGGTCTCCGCCTTGAGCCTCCGCTTGCGCTCCGCGTCTGCCGCCGACACTAGCTTGCCCTTTTCCTGCATGGTTAGAGGCACAACATAGGGTGGCATAAGATCGAGTTGGCAGCAGCAAGCTCAACTGGAAGGTTGAGCCAGACTGGGAGTTGGCTTACTGGGAGTTGGCTTACTGGGCAGACTGGGAGTTGGCAAAGCTATGTGTCCACACGCTGTAGTCTGCCCTGGCGGCACACCGCCTGCTTCTTACCACTGTCTTGATACCCCCATACCTTCAACCAAGCAGCCTCTGCATCTCTGTAACGTTGTAGCAGGCCTGACAGGGATGGGTCCCGTTCAACGACGTTGGCGGACCGCAGCACAGGCGTGACGGGGGGGCGCTTGGTGGCGGCACCTGCAGATAGTGGCGCTGCGTAATTGCGGGACGCTCCTGCCCCCGCTCTGTGCGTAGATGAGTAGTGCTGCATATCGCCGGGCTGCGAGCCGGAGACCGCTGCAGCCGGGCGGTCAATCATGTATCCAGGCTCCCCCAGCCTGTCGCTTGAGTTCATATTTCGTTGCAGTCAAATAATTGGAGGAACATGGTATCGCGCCGAACAGAAGTGCACTACTGTCCTTTCCTGCTGCCGCCCTCACCACCTTGCAGCAGCAGGCAGCCCGTGCCAAAGTCACCTAGTGGGCGTCGCGAGCACCAGCCCGCCGCCCCTGCCCTTGACGAAAAGACTGCCGGTAAGTAAACACGCTGCTCAGATCTTGCCACAGCAGCTGCGGGCGGGGCTGCGCCGCAAGCTCCACCACGCGGCTGTTCAGCTCCTGCCCAAAGGCGGCTCGAGAAAATTTGCTCTGCACGTGTCGCCGCGCTGCAGTGCCTAATCGCGCCGACGCACCCCCTGCCAGCAGCGCCGCCATGGCATCAGCCCAGGGCTGAGATGCCGGCTCACAGAGGAACCCAGTGCGCCTGCTGAGCACGCTTTCCTTGGGCCCACCGCTGTTGCAGGCCACAACGGGCCGGCCCGCCGCCATTGCCTCCAAAGGAACGATGCCAAAGTGCTCGTGCTGCGGGGTATAAAGTACGCCCACACAAGCTGCCAGCAGCCAGCCACGCTGTCGGTCGGAGAAGGACGGCAGGAAGTGTACCTGCTGCCGCACCCCCAGCCGCTCGGCAAGCTGTTCCAGCTCTTTCAGGTGCTCAACATTCTCGGCCAGCCGAGGGTCGTAGCCACCTGCCACCACCAAACGACAGGAGGAGAACTGAGGGCCACGCTGCCGCAGCTCGTGCAACGCTTCGATGGCCAAACTAATGCCCTGCAGGCAGACACAGTAGGGCAGCAGACGTTAAAAACACATTGGGAATTACACGCACAGCACAAGCCAGCACTGCAACTCTCGTGGGCAAAATGAAGCTGCAAGCAGGGAGGCGGCAGAAGTGAATGGTGTCGCAACCTCAAGTGGCATTTTGGCGTCCTCTTACCCCCACCCGCCAGGCACCTCAAGGCAGTGTCACAGCTCATAGCGTAGCAAAGTGCCAACTGCAAGGGTCCGCCTTCAGCTCGCAGCAGTGCTATGGACCCCACCTTTTTGCGCTCGAAGCGGTTGATGGACAGGAAGGTGGGTCCAGCGTCCACAAACACCGCTGTCTCTGGGGGCAGGCCCTGCCGCCAGCTCTCCTCTGCTTCCTGCAGCTCTTCAGCTGATGGAATGCTGACGGCAGGATACAGTATGCATGGCCTCACGCCACGTGCATGCAATTGTTTGAATGTCTGCGCAAATATGTCTGCGATGCGGAGGGCAGCAGCAAGCAGCAGAAAGCGGCAGCGTGGTTTGGTTGGGCGAGGTGGAAAGGGGACCTGTAGTGCACTCGTGATGCCTGTCGGTTCACCATAGAAATGCTAATACTGTGTTTCGTGTACATCAACAAGGCATGTATGCCAGCACCGACCATGTGCACGCATCAACCTGAACACCACTGCACACCTTGCGTGAATCCGCTGTTTACTAGAATGAGGTCTGCTGCCCCGGTGGTGGCTTCCTCCACCCAGTCAAGTGGTGCCCGGTAGGCAGCATGCAGAGCCGAGCGGCGTGTAGCCAGCAGCAAGTCGGGGAAATGGCAATAGAAGAGGATGCGTGCCGTGGTCAGCGCCGGCAGAATCCAGTTTACCACAGACACCTGTGAGGGACGGCAGGGGTGCGTGCCATATGTCATTGTGCTGACGGTTATGAGTAGGCATGCGGAGCATCTCTAGATTCAACAGGAGGCACTCACTGATCCCCAGATGGGGACATAAATACCGATGCAGTGGTATTTGACATCTATTTTGGCTCCGTTTAAAAGCAGCCCAAATGCATACACAGCACATTCACGTGATTGTTTAACCGTTGTAAAAACGCCAGGGCGGCATCCCCAACAGCCCACCTGGTCAACAATAATGACATCGTACTGCAAGCCACGCTTCCAGCTCATCCAGGCTATGTATAGCGCAACAAGGGTGCAGCGGATATAAGCGCACAGCGCGTGCGCATGGCCGAAGATGTGCCGCGGGAACCAGCCGCCCGCCACAGTGACTGAGAAAGGGCCCCCAACCGTCTCTTCAAAGCAGCGGTGAGGGTCATGGAAGGCAGTGAAGACATCAACCTGGACCAGGATGTGGGAGTAGGAAGCGACATAAGAAGGGTTGTGAAAGCATGAGCCGGGGGCTGCCGGCATAACATGGCAGTACGTAACATGAGGAGGCTTACAATAGGAATGAAGCATGCAGGCTTCTCCTAAGCACATTGCTTGCATTCATAACAGTGACAGCTTGCAGCAGCGTGGGCCGTCGTGTCTGCCCTGGCTTGCATGCTGCATTCCTCTGCATTCTGCATTGCTCCCTGCAGCCCCTGGTTTGCGCACCTTGTGGCTGCGCTCTGCCAGCTCCACCGCCGCATCCACAATCAGCCGCTCGGCGCCTGCATACCGCCATCGCAGCTTGTAACGTTAGTGGCGTCCTGTTTGAGGTTAAGGCACCTCATGAAGCCCCCGCCGCGCACCTCCGAGCCCCAGATCAGGGTGACAGAAGGCCACCCGTAAAGGGGCGTTGTGCGTCGAGCTTCTGGTGCGTACCATGGTTGCGATGTACACACACGCGCAGATTGCAGCATGCGGTGGCTGGTTACAACCTTGGCTTTCCAGAGCGAATCGCTCCTTCCGCGCGATTCGCCGTCCACGCCAATGATTGGTCCGCTTGGCACATTGAGTGCTACGGGATCCACAGCAAGGGCAGCAGAAAACTGCGGGCGACGTAAGCCATGGGCCTCGCAGGCTTTTTGGACAATCTACCGTCTAGGTAAGATACACACACGTCTGCACGTCCGTGCAGTGCCCCAGCACTCACGGTGCTCCGCCCCAGCCAGCCTTGCGTCGTCAAGTGCTCAAAATCGTGCTTTTGCCCCGCGTTAGCGCCTTCTATGAGCTCTAACATTGATAGTATCGAGGCTTCTTGCCCGGCGGGTGTCGCAGGGGCACGCTGATGGCGGTGCAGCCAGGCGCCGCCTTTTCCGCGCCGCCTTCGGTTTACATTGCAGACCATGACACAGCCCCGCAGCAGGTCGTCGGCAATGACCCCACCAACATTCTTATCAGGACACTTCAGAACAAGAGGACAAAGGAAGAGGCCAAGCGCAGGCAGGGCAAGGCAGCAGGTGTGCAGTGGGTTAGCTAGGGCGGTTGGCCTAAGGCCCACAACTGATGCACAGGGCTTTGTTGCTTGAAAGGGAGAAGCAAAAGTGGATGGCTTGATTTCACCGTCCTATGTTGGTACAATCGGCAGCAGCTGTCGCCTGCATCGCCCCCGTCAAAACTGCTGCCCGGGTTACTGTCCCCTTACTTCCCCATACACAGACAAGGGCAAGCGGCCAATGGAGGAGGCGGATGCCAATCGCCCCAGCAAGCGTCCCGCAGCAGCTGGCGGCGACGGCGCGGGGCCCAGCGGCGCGGGTGGCAACGGCGGCACGGGTGCCAGTGTGCCTGATCCATCGCAGAGTAGCTTCCACAAGTTGGGTCTGCAGGTGAAAACCATCAAGGAGCTGCAGAATGTGCTGAAGGCTTGGAACCTTCCAGTCAGTGGCAAGAAGGACGACTTGATACAGAGGATATTGGACCACCAGCAGCGTGCACGCGGCGGTTGAGCCATCCTCTGCATGGGCTGGGACATTAGTGCAAGGCCCCTCCCGCTCTCTGTACATACGTTCAACCTGCTGGTGCTTGCTTGTCTCCCTGATGCCTGCCACATGTACTATCAGACAGAACCTCTTAGGTAGATGCCGTGCTTTCTATACTGTTCTTAGTTTCGTCAGTTTTTTCCTCACTATTCACGCCGTAACGTTGCCTGCTTTCTCTGCCTACCTGTCTCCCTCCTGTGCTAGCTCGTTCTTAATCAATCGCTGCGAGTATGGCGCTGGGTTTGCCACAGCAATGTGCATCTGAAGCTTGCGTCCCAAAAGAAGAAGAAGAGAATACGCGAAAGCACAGGTTGAAGAATCAATTGAGCAAAAATGGAGCGGGACAGCAGAACAGGCGGTGTGGTGCCTTCTGATGGATACCTCTTCTATTTGCCTCTACTTCGTGCAACCCGGTTTCCACGACGAATGGTGCGTCCACTGTTGTTGCTGACGAGCGTGCTGGCGGCCGCTTGGCGGGTTGACTCGGCGAAGCAACCCGCTAACAAAACGACGAGCTTGGCGCTACACTGTAACACCACAAGCAAGTGCCAGGTAGACGATAACCCCTTGGCAGCCTGACCCTCTGCCGTGCCGGCTGACGGCTCCCGCTCGACGCCACTGCCACCGGCCCCTCCCCTTTGCAGCCCTGCGGCGCACTGCGGCTGAACGAGCACTGCCGCACGTCAGGCGGGTATGCTATGGTGCAATGTGTGGTAGCCGGTGATAATTACGAAGGCTTCTCTGAGTTCCAGCGGCAGTTGGGCAGCGACGAGAGCGGCAGCAGCGGGAGCCCTGGGCAGCTTAAAGAAGGCAGCACAGTCGTGCAGCACCACGCCTGCACGCCGCATGCACGACTAGCTGTCGGCAGGTTTATGATGCTGTGTGCCCTTGGGGCATTGGTGGCTCTAGCGGTGGTGCGGTTTCAGGGGCAGCAGCAGCGACGGTTGGGGCTGTAGCTGCAGCCGGGGCTGACACAGGTGCCTACGTGACCCGCCCTGCGTCTTGATTGCAGTGTGTGCTTGACAAGCTTGTAAACGATGAAGTCAGTAATTAAGGGTCCGCTTGCGTGTAGGCTGCATGCGGTAAGGAAAACCTGCCCAATGGTGCGTGGGCAGCAGAGGATAGTTCACACAACAGACACAGCACACAGTGGGTGGGGCGGCGACACACCCCCGGTACAACAAGTGCAGATTCTTCAGACATTTGAGAAGAAGGGTAATGGAAGTGGCGACTCTGCAGGCTCGGGACAAGGCTTGGACAGCATGAAAGGCGGGCTGGCCTTCACTCAAAAAGCGTGTGCCACAGGCCCGGCAGCCATCAGGCTGGCAACATGGCAGTGGGCTCACGCCTTAGCCTTGCGGCGTGACCCGCGCTTGGCTGCATCAGCCACCATGCTCATATTCTTCATCTTGGGTGGGTCCTGCAGGGCCGCAAGGCATCAAGAGGCAGAAGCGGTGAAATAAACTGTTCTGCTTCATTGGCAGCTCGCCAGCAATGCAGAGGTTCTGTGCTTTGGCGAAGCACTGCCCCAGCCTCATTGAAATTCCCCTTGTACTTCATGCATGTCCACCAGGCACCCACCGTGAGCGTATCCGCATGCTTAGGGATGAAGCCAGTGTCGACATCGCCACGCTGGAACGCTTCATTCTCCAGGATAAGGACGTGGAATGGAGCAGTGGTGGGCACACCTGCCACAACCATCTCCTGCAGAGTTGGAAATGCTGGCAGCAGGATGGTGAGAGAGGGTTAAGGTTAACAAAACGACCACGGGCAGCAAGAGAACAGACAAGGGGTGGGCATGCAGCCGACATCATGTGCAGCGCCTTGCGGGTGATGCCATACAATGACAGCTCCAATCTTCTAGTGGCTGGCCTCACTGCGACGTATACAAGCTCCCAGATAGGGCTGTCCTCAACTCACAGGGGCAGCATGAGGTGCGCCACCTGCAAGCCCACCTTACTGCCCCCAGACACACCCCATGTGCCAGCAGTCCCCGCTGGCCCTACTCCCCAGCCCCGCCCCATCCATGTGCGCCCATTCGCCCCCTCACATTGAGCGCACGCTTCATGCGGTTGATGGCAGCGACGCGGTCTTCGCCCCACACAATCAGCTTGCCTAGCAGGGAGTCGTAGTTGGGGGGCACCTGCGCCACACGACAGGCACATTGGACACAGCAGGCAAGTCAACGACAGCAAAATTAAGCGGCAGGAGCCGGGTGCATAATGCCTAGCAACATAGCTGGGTGCCTGGGAAGATCAACCACCACCTAGCTGGCTGCTGTGTTTGCTGCTGAGGACTTCCCCTGAAACTGCCAGGGGGTTAGGCAACCCCCCATAGCTTGTTGACAGTAAGGGCCATTTCGAACCCAATCGTGGTTGTTGTTGCAGGTAGGTGCAGCCAAAGCAATCTGTGTGTGGGCCTTACCAAGTAGTCGGGGTAGAGGTGTGAGTCCATGCGTACGTGCGGGCCGCCGGGTGGCAGGTAAGCGGTGACACGGCCCGGGCCAGGACGGAAGTTCTGGAAAGCATCCTCCGCATTGATGCGGCACTCAATGGCGTGACCCTTGAACTCGATGTCCTCCTGGCTGCGGCACAGGGAAGCAGGAGAGCCAGACTAGAGTGGGTGTTTGAGGGGAAGAAGGATGGCCGCTACAAATAAGGGTGAGCCACGATACACAGAGAAGGTTGCAAAGCGACCGAAGCATGTGCCAAGCAACTTGCTGGGCAAACTCAGCACTCCTCATTGGCTCTGTGTGCACTGGCTTCAAATGTCAGCATCCCATTCCCCGCCCAGGCCATCACAAGGCACAAGGGTGCATGCGACCGCAGCTGGTGCTCACGTGAAGCGAAGCTTGTAGCCCATGGCCACCCGTATCTGCTCCTGGATCAGGTCCACCCCCGTGATCATCTCAGTCACAGGGTGCTCCACCTGAAGCAAATGCAGTGGCAGGGGTCAAGGAGAGAGCCGGTGTGCAGTGTGGACATGCCAGGAGGAGTGAGAGAAAGACAGCGAGATGCATGTGCAAAGAACCAGCACAGCTGAGCTGCCTGCGCCTGAAGATGTGATAACGCCCAATCGGCGCCCCCGACAGCCGGCTGTCCCCCCCCACCTGGATGCGCGTGTTCATCTCCATGAAGTAGAAGCCGCGCGGCTCCCAAAGGAACTCAATGGTGCCCACGCCCACGTAGCCAATGGACTTGGCAGCGTTGACGGCGGCATCACCCATGGCCTTGCGCACCTGCGGGGACGCGAGGGCCCAAGCACAATTGCAGGGTGAGGGCAAAGGCAAAGCAGAACAGGGAGAATTTGGAAAGGACAAGTGGGGAGTGGCCTGCATAAAGCCCTAGCAACCTTTACCAGATCTCATGCTGCAACCATGCGACAGGCTGCAGGGATGGCAGATACATACAACCAAGGGGCAGATTGGCGCCAAATGCACACATTGAATGGCAACCTTCTTTGGAGTTCCTGATGTCAGATTGTATCTATCTTAAACAAAAAGCTATCAGAATACAGTCGCACAACTAAAAGCTATCAGAATACAGTCGCACAACTGAATGAAAACATAGTCATTCAATGCATGGTCATCCTGCTCCACCACCCACCCACCCACCTCTGGCGTGAGTGCGGGCGACGGTGCCTCCTCCAGCAGCTTCTGGTTGCGGCGCTGGATGGAGCAGTCACGCTCACCCAGGTGCACCACGTTGCCGTACTTGTCGGCGAGCACCTGCGCAAGGGGAGGGACAAGGGCAAACATGGTGCAGTAATAATATTGTGACTGTTGAGGGCAAAGAGGCAACGTGAAGGGGGGGGGAAGCGGCGGGCCAGCGAGGGCATCCACTCTCCTGGACCCCTGTTGATGTCAATATCAACAGCTTCGAAATCACAACAATATGTTGAGGACTCAATACAGCACGATCCGGTGTTACCCCACCCAGACTTCGAGCAGACACCCGCCCATACACACCCCCAACACATAACAGGCACCCAGGCCCACCCACCTGGAACTCAATGTGGCGCGGGTTCTGCACGTAGCGCTCCAGGTAGACGGCGCCGTTGCCAAATGCAGCCTCAGCCTCCGTCTGTGCCTGCTTGAGCAGCGCCAGGAACTCACCCTCGTTCTGCAAACATAGAACAAAAGAACCATTGACCATAAACAGTACACAATATAATAAGAACAACACCAGAGGAGAACCAGGTTGTTTGTGGTCCGCTTTGTGCATGATGTTGAGGAGAGGGCTGGGAAGAGCTGCTTTTATAGGAAGGTTTGCAAGCTCCTCAAGCACTGCTTGCAAGTGTTTCATTGCCTCCTGACCACAGGGGGTGGACAGGGTTACTCCTCCAGCTGTGTGCAGATCCCACCAGAACGCCAAATGGCTCATTGGCACTGTCTGGAGCTGCTGCTGCAACTTCAAATCACTGTTTCCCATTTCCACATCCACCATCACCCCAAGCACCCCGCACCTGGGCCAGGCGCATGCCGCGGCCGCCGCCACCCGCAGTAGCCTTGATCATGATCGGGAAGCCGACCTGTGCCGCCACGCGCTGCGCGTCCTCCGCGTCCTTGATCAGACCGTCGGAGCCCGGCACGGTGGGAACACCGGCGTTCTGCACCAGGGCCAGCGACCTCAGCACGTCAGCTCTGCCCCTTGTCTGGCTGGAATGGCCAAGTAACAGGCCATATGGAGCCCACTAACCCTCTTCTTACTCTGCGACCTGATCCCCGTCCAACCGCAACATCACAGGACAGCACAACTTCCCCACACTCAGGTGCACCCACGGCTTCCCTGCCGATAGTCGGCATTGCCCTCCAGTTCGCTGCTCTCCAGGCTGCACCCACCTTCATTGTGTCACGTGCCGTGGATTTGTCTCCCATCACCCGGATGGAGTCGGACTTGGGCCCAATGAACTCCAAGCCGTGGTCATTGCAGATGTCCACAAAGGTGGCGTTCTCAGACAGGAAGCCGTAGCCCTGCAGAGGAAACCGAGGTGACAGCTGGTAAGAAGGAGGTGATGTTGGTCGAGAGATTGATGTGGGAGGAGGAGGAGTGGAGTGAGAAGTACAGGAGTGGGTCGTGGCAGGAAGTGAGAAGCAGAGAGCTGCAATGGACTACAGAGTAAGTTGGAAGCATGAAAAGGGGGACAAAATTGGGACTCCTGGCAAGCCAGCGCAAGCCCGCAGGCCTGGTATGGTGACTAGGGTACTCATTCTGGCCTGCGCTGCATACAGCAATTGCATAAGGCGATGCCAGCTGCACAACCAGACAGCATTGCGATGGATTCCAGTTGCAATCGAGGTTCATAATAGGTGCATAGTAGGGCGCATGCTCCTTGGTGTGCACCCCACTTCCAACGTACCGGGTGGATGGCGTCTGCGCCGCGACTGATGGCGGCAGAGATGATGGTGGGGATGGAGAGGTAGGATTCGCTGCTGGGTGCCTCACCGATGCACACGGCCTCGTCGGCCAGCTGCAGTCAGGAAACCAGGGACCGATAAACCGTCATGGATGAAGGTGAGGACAGCAGCGCAGTGTTTGCCAAGAAGGCAGCGAGTAGGGGTGAAGACTCTGACTTTCTGGGTTTCTGGGAAGGTTGTACCGGACGCAACGCTGTTTCTGTCGCACGGGATTGACCAAGCCGGGCCAAGGAGTGCATGCTGGCACGGCAGGGGGCTGGTGACACCCAGCGGCGCACCTGCACATGCAGGCAGTCCTTGTCTGCTGTGGAGTAGACAGCCACTGTCTCCAAACCCAGCTCCTTGCAGGCACGGATGACGCGCACGGCAATCTCGCCACGGTTTGCAACCAGCACTTTCTTGATTTCCCTCTGCTCTGCCGCCATCGCCACCGTCGGTGACGCAAACGCAGCGCACCGGCCGCTGCGTCGGGCAGCTGTCGCGGCAAAACTCTGCTTCAGGGTGGCAAGCGACAGGGATTCGCCATGCTCGGCTGCCAAGAACTCGCTGCGGAGCACAGCAGCGCCAGCACCTGCGCGCGGGGCGGGGGCCACTGCCCGCTGCGCCCTGCTACCTGCCCCTGCCCTCGTCAATGCCTGCAGCAGCGCGACCCATGTTGGTCAGAGGAGGCAAAAAGCCGATCGAAGGAATGCGGGCAGTCTGGCAGCGTCGACTACAAACTGGCAACCCTGCACCGACCTGCACATGCGGCTGGGACTGCGCAAGCACCGCCTGCATAATTGGCGCCCACCAATCACTCCTCAGTCACCAATGTGCGGAGAGAAGGGCACAACAACAACTTTTGACGCCGATCAATCGTCTCCAACATGGAGTAGTGCCACCCTGGCCCGGGGATCAAGAGGGCGCGCGTGCTGGGCAGGGCGCCCGGCAGGCTGTCTTGTTTCCAACTGCATCGGGGCACTTTCACGCACCCTTAGGCTGCTAACGACCACAGGGGCCTCAGGCCCCCACCAGTTTTTGTCGTGCTGCAGAACTCGCCCGTTTGCAGCGCCGTATTGGTTACAACATGAGAGTGACGCAGCAGTGCCCCGGGGCTTTCTCGGTGCCGGTCAGGCCAGTGGCACGCTGCTTGTCGCGACATCCGCGCCAGCAGCAGCTGGGAACCGCCCCAGGACCTCGCAGCGTGCCGATCAAGTGTGACTTGAAGCACAAGTTGCAGCAGGCGCCTCACAGGTGCGCTACACTAGGGAAACCCGCTGGTGCCGGGCGCGGGAGGTGCTGCCGCCACTGCCGTAATATGTTGACTTGGATGCCGAGTCAAGTCACAAATGGCCTGCTAAACAATTCGATGACAGGCGACGTTTGATCTGTGTGTAGGAATGTGGCATCCGCCAACTGCCGCTTCCTGCGTGGCAGCAGCGGTCCTCTAGGCCGTCCGTGGGTTGCAATTGCAGCATGCCGTCGGCGCGACAAGATAATCGTCTCTGCCACCCTGGTGAGTCTCATGGCTGCTTTTGATCTGTGAAGTGTGGCACCTGGGTGCTATGGACGGTGGCAGCATAAGTAACAGCTGTACACCTGGCATGTAGTGTGCTGCGTCCGCGGCATTTGCAGGC
>JAAMXP010002184.1:27757-41207 GCA_019693395.1 Ettlia oleoabundans | reverse complement strand
CAGAAACGAATACAACACAGCAGCATACAACACTACAAGTGTGCACGTGGCGCTTGATGCTGCTCTCTATATAGTGACGCATGTCCAAAAGCAGTGCTACCAGCAGCAGTCATCTTTGTTCGCTTGTGTGCCATGGTTGCAGATGGAGGCAGGGGGCAGCAGCCGCACAGCGCAGGATCTGCTGAGCATGCAACTGCAGCAGAACGAAGCTCTCGAGCTGGGCAGCCTGGAGAACGGTTTGCGCTACGTTATACTGCCCAACCGCTCACCGCCAGCGCGGTTTGAGGCTCACCTTGAGATTCATGCTGGCTCAGGTGAGGTTCTGAGTTTCGTCTTGACTGCTGCCTGCCCAGTACGCTGGGCCCGTGTAGAGCGGTAACGTAGCCATCATCGTCGTGTTGGGTCCTGCGGCAGTAGGCGTGTGGTGCGACTGCTTCTGCTGTTGCGGCTGCGGCAGGAAAGGCAGCTTGCGTGGAAGCGATGTTCACAGGGAGCTTTGTCTGCAATGAAAGCAATTAAGCTGTCACCGACTCCATGTTCATCCTGAGAGGGGATCCCAGCAGCTTGCTGCATTGCTGTATAAAGAAACACACAGCTGCATCGCCCCTGGAGCGTGTGTCAGGTTGCCATTACCATCCATCTGCCTGCCTGTAGCCTGCTAAGCCTGCCTGCTGCGCGCAAACCTTGCTGGCTTGGCTTGCCTATTTTGCGCTGCAGTTGATGAGGGTGAAAAGGAGCAGGGCATAGCACACTTGGTGGAGCATGTAACCTTCCTGGGCAGCAAAAAGCGGGAGGGGCTTCTGGGCACGGGGGCCAGGTGCGACTTGACATCAAGTGTATGGTTTCTAACAGCTTTGGTACATGCCGGGGCTTGGGGTGCGTGTGCTCTGAGGGTGGAGCGCCACAGGTAGCTCATGTTCCATTGCAGCCAGCACTTCGTGGCAGTGACCGTAGCTTGTAGTTGTGGTTGCGCTGGTTTCTTCAGCTTGTTGACGCCCCGACAGTCTGCATGTCCTGCTACCTAACGTCACAACCAATGTCGCCACCTGGCAGCCTGTCACGATGCCACGGGCAATGCATGCCTCCCTTCTGCCCGGTAGGTCCAATGCCTACACCGACTTCCACCACACCGTGTTCCACGTGCACTCACCAGACAGGAATGGAAACACAGGGCAGCCCATGCTGTGGCAGGTGCGTCTTGCTGGCTGCACAGTGTGGCCTGGCCTGTTGCAGAGTACCTGAGGGCTGCTGCTTGTGTTTGAGCTAGGATGCAAGAGCTGATCGGGCGCGGACCACCGTGGCATCCACTGGAGCAGCTCGCCCCTTTTGCCCTGCTGTGCCGCTGAGCACTGCTGCCATGTTGTGTTGTGTTGTGCCGTGCTTGTCTGTGGCAGGTGCTGGATGCCCTAACTGAGGTGGCGTTTGAGCCGGAGTTTCTGCCCTCTCGCATTGAGAAGGAGCGCAAGGCGGTAGTGGCGGAAGCGCAGGTGAGATAAGCCAGGATTGAGAATAAACATGCAGGAGGAAGGGTGATGGTAGACAGGGCAGTAGAGTGTGTGCAGCATGATTGTCTTGGAGTTGTGGGAATGGCGGGAATGTATCTCTCTGAGAGCAGCCACGGCAGGCTGTCCCGCAGTATGAGGCAGGCAGCAGCTTGGCTCACGTGGCTTGAGCAGCCATGAACAGCGGGACTGTAAATCGGGGAGAAGTGCCAGCTGTCCTACAGCGGTTGTCAAATGCCTAGTGCTCATCTTTGCTGCCGAGCTTTTCTCGCGCTGCCACTGCATAGCATGGTTCCCAGATCGTTCATAGGTTTATGTCCTTACTGGTCATGGCAATGCTGCAGATGATGAACACCATTGAGTACCGCGTGGACTGCCAGCTGCTGCAGTACCTGCACTGGGAGAATGCGCTGGGGTGCCGCTTCCCCATCGGCAAGACTGACCAGGTGCGGGGGGTCACTCAGGGTTCGTGGGGAGTACAAAGTGTTGGGCTGGGTGATATGTATGTGGGGTTTACTGTGTGTGGGTGATGTTATTGGTGTGTGTGTGGTGTGTGTGTCAAGACGACCACGCCACATGCACCTCTGACGAGAGCACGGTGTATTCATAGCACTTGACCCTCTAAATTTACCATATCCCATCCCCGACTGAAACCTTCACTTTGCTCTGGCCTTGGTTGTGGGACGCAGGTTGAGCGTTGGGGGCGTGACGAGATCATGGGGTTTTGGAACCGCCACTACTTCCCTGCCAACGCCACGCTTTATGTGGTGGGAGACATTGATGTGCAGGTGGGTGGTTGGCGCTGCCTCCCTGTCACTGGTGGCATGCAGCTGCATCACATGCTGTGCATGCTCTGCTGCACCAGCCAGTCTTTCCCTGGTGGCAAGATATGCGTGCGTGATGCTTTAAATGTGCTCTTTGCTGCACTGATTCCTACGCGTACGCTCGGCTCCTGTGTGCCCGCCGTGAGCGAATGTGCCCATTTCTGCTGTCCTACCCGTTCTGCGCGATACTGTGCCTGTTTCTGCTCCTCTGTCCAACCTCTCTGCAGCACACCAAGGATTTAATTCAGCAGACATTTGGCCGCGTCCCACGCTCCCTCAACCAGCCCTCCCCGGCAGCAGCAGCTGTGGATGCTGGCCTCCTGCTTGATGCAGCCACTGCAGCAGAAGCCAGCAGCAATGGCAATGGCAACGGGGCAGCGCACAGTTCGGATGGAGCAGCAGTTCATAGCAGCAGTAATGGCGCCAGCGCTGACAGTGGGCAAAACGGAGCGATATTAGACAGGCTGCCACCGCCTCGCGGCTTGGTAAGCAGCTATGCTGCAGGCTGGTGCACCCTATCACCTTGTTGCTGCCTGTATGTGCTGACAGTGATCCCCACCTGCCATCGACAAGGACGACGCAACCGCTGGCGTTGGCACGCAGAACCCAAGCTTTCTTCCAGTGCTGACATTGCTGCTTGTGGGCTGGCGTGTGTCCCTGCTGCCCTTCACCCCCATTTTGCAGGTCCGCCCCCCCGTGGAGCACCAGTGGGGCTGCAGCTCGCCGCCGCTGCATGGCGGGCCGTCTGGCGCCCCCGTGTCAGTTTTCCGCCACCGCCTGTTGCAGCTCTTCCAGCTCTCCATCTTCTGCAAGCTGCCGGTGCTGCCCATCTCGACGCTGGAGGACCTCAGGTTTGGTGGTAGTGGGAGGTGTGGTGTGTGTTTGAAGGCTTGGAGTCGCAGTTGGGTGGTGTGCAGGCTGCCTTGCATTGCTGTAGTCGACCACAGGTTCTGCTCCTACAGCACTTCCTAGTTTCTCGTCGCCCACCTGTTGTTGCCCCTTCAGCTCCTTCCATACTTACGGCACCCCCTGCTGACTGTTCTGTGCCTGCCATTTCTTGGGCCCGGCTGCTGCAGGCGTGGCTTCATGGTGCGCATCCTGCTCAGCGTGCTGCAGTTTAGGGTGAATGCGCGGTATGTAGAGGCAAACCCTCCCTTCACAGGCGTAGGTGAGGCTGCGGCCAGCTGGATTGGCACCGCCACTGCTGAAGGTTGATGCCAGCAGAGGAGCTGGTTTTGCTGAAATTCTGCAATTCCGCTGGCTAGGATCCATTCTTCGCCATCCCCATTACTCACTGCTAGCCCCAAGTCCCACTCCTGTCTCCCCCAACAGAGCTGGACATCAGCGACAGTGGGCGCGAGGGCTGTGCTGTCTCTACCCTCACCATTACCTCGGAGCCAAAGGACTGGCAGGGCGCCGTGCAGGTGACCACAGCGCTGCCAAATAGCGTTTCCCTGGCTGACCTGTCTTGCCTGCCGCTGCTAGCTGCCTCCATACCGCTCCTGCCCCAACTGACTGCCCCGGAGATCTTCCCTCCCTGCCTTTGTAGGTCGCCATCCAGGAGGTGCGGCGGCTGCAGCGCTTTGGTGTGACACGCGGCGAGCTGGAGCGGTACAAGACTGCGCTGCTGCGGGACAGGTGGGTAACGTACTGTGTGGCCGAGCCCAGATGGGCTGCCTTGACTCCACCCACGCTCACTTCTCTTGAGCTTCCACGTTTCCTTTGCTTCCTTCTGCTGACTCTTTCTTTTGAGCCAGCGTGCTGACCAGATGGTGCCTTGCGTGCATTGGCCCGCTTCCTGCAGCGAGCAGCTTGCGGAGCAGGCAGAGAGCGTGCCCAGCGTGGACACACTCGAGTTTGTTATGGAGAGCCTGGCGCTGGGGCACACTGTGGTGGACCAAAAGATGGTGAGCTCTGACGCTTGAGGGCGGCCTGGGTTGAGTTGCCCGTATATTTCATACCGGGAGGCCAAGGATTGCTGTTGCTGGGTGTTTCTGGCCAGCGCCCTACTCTCACACGTTGCTTTTTTGTATCCCTGCAGGCCCATGACTACCTGCTGATGGTGATTGACACGATCAGCAAGGAGGAGGTGGATGCACTGGCCAAGTCGCTGCTGTCATACCTGTCACACTACAAGAACGAGCGTCAGGTAGGCACGCAGGACAGGACAGGGCAGGGCAGGGTGGAAAGGAGCAGCCAGGCTGGACCATGCAGGCTCCTGACGGCACGCTGGAGTCTGCGAAAGGCGCGAGCGAATGATCCTTTGTGTCCTGCCACCCATTTTGTGTTACACGAAGCCACCCTGTCAACTCTATCAACCTCCTTCCATTTTCCGGCTTAGCACTCACCTCAACTTGTGTCTCCCCTGCCCTCGCAATGCCTCCACCTTCGGCAGCTATTGGAGGAGTATGAAGCTGACCCTGATAGCTGGGCCTGGCCCGGACCCACTCGCGCAACCGCCATTGTCGCGTGCCTCCCCGCGTTCATGGATGCCAGCGGGCACAGCACGGGCGGCGGCGCACCCATGCAGCGCGGAGCCAGCCTGGCCACCACACAGCATGTGGATCCGGCGGCGGTGGCGGTGATGGATGACAGTGGCGGCGAGGATGAGGAGGTGCCTGAGGGGGCGGTGCGCTTTGAGCTGGATGCGGGGACGATAGAGGCGGCGCTGTCGGAGGCGGGTATTGAGGTGGAGGCGCGAGAGGATGTGGAGGTGGGTGTGTTGAATTTTAGAGGAAAGCCTTTTCATGCAGGCTCCCTGGGTGGAAAGACTACTGGTTCCTGTGATTTGCAGGCGCAGGCTGGGGGTGAGCATGCGGGCTGTAATAAGTAAAGGCAGCATTCTGTTGGTGTATCCAGTATAGTTTGGTGCACCACATACTGGTCTGCACATACTGGTCTGCACTGCCACCATCCTTGTTGTACTCTACCCTCGTGTGCGCAGGTGCCAGATGCGCTGCTGCCAGATGAGGTGGTGGATCAGTTGGTTGCTGAGCGGCGGCCGCGCTATGTGGCAGCAGATGGCGTGCCAGCACCCAGCAGGAGCAGCAGCTCTTCTGATGGCATTGTGGGCACGCCGGGGCATGGCGGTGTGGTGCAGCTGCGGCTGTCAAACGGCATAAAGGTCAACTACCGCCGCACAGACAACGAGCCACGAGGTGCCATGCTGCGCCTGGTGGCGGCGGGAGGTCGGGCCACGGAGGGGCAGGGTGTGGGCCCACTGGGTACGGGCGTCATGGCGCTGGGCACCCGCACCCTCTCAGAAGCGGGTACAGTGGGCGCCTGGTCGCGCGAGCAGGTGAACCTGTGTGGCTGGGGTTAATCATGCTGACAGCTGACAGGGAGGGCACGAGGTTGCGTTTGGCCAGACATTTACGTTCGAGGCAGGGAGAAAGCTTGTTGCAGTTCTTGCCCCACAGACATGACACGTGCTGCCTCCTTCTCCCCTGCCGCGCTCCGTGCATGCTTTCCCCCTCCTGTCCACCTGCATCCAAACTGGTTGCCCACCCGCATGCTTTGTTTCCTGCATCGTTGCAGGTAGAGCTGTACTGCATCAGCAAGCTGATCAACTGCGTGCTTGAGACAGACGAGGAGTTTGTGTGCATGGACTTCCACTTTGCGGTGAGTGCGCTTGCCAGGGGTGAGGTGAGGTGTAGGGTGGGCGCAGTCACTGAGGTGTGTGTGTTTCGGCGAGCTCTGGGCGGCTTGAAACTTCCCAAAGAGGCAGGATGCCTGGAATTTTAATGCTGGTGTGATGGCGGGATGAGATGGGTTATTGCAAGTGGTGATGCAGCTGACTTGTCAGGATGATGTCGAATTTCGCAGTTGGTTGGCACAGAGCATTGTTGGTCTGCATGGCGCTGGGTTAATCTGCACCTGGCTGGCATGGCAACACCTGCCACAATAGCAGCGAGCATTCAACGCGGCCTCGGCAATGTGTTGTGGGTGTGGACACAGGCCTACATCACAGCACTGGCGCTTCCCATGCAAACAACAAAACCTTGTTTAACTCACATCTACTGCTGCTACCACCCTGACGACAAGCAGGTCAGCGATGGCGGCGTTGGCAGCGTGCTGCAACTGCTGCACCTGTTCCTGGAGCAGCCACGTTGGGAGGCGGCAGCTATGGAGCGCAGCAAGCAGCAGTACTTGTCACACTACCGCTCTCTGTCTAAGAGCCTGGAGCGCGCCACAGCGGATAGAATCCTGCAGGTGCGCGGCTGTGTGAGTGGTTGGGGAGGGGTGGGGAGGCTGCGTGCATGATTCAGCAACGCTGACGCATGCTGATAGACTTGCTCACCGGCTTTGTCTCGGGCGTTCTATCCCGCCACCTTGTGTGCCGCCCTCCTAAGCCCACTTCCTCACAGTGGGCCCGCATGTTGTTCCATGTGCTCTGCCTGTTGCTTCAGGCCATGCTTGGCCCAGACCGCCGCTTCCGGGACCCCAACCCCGAGGAGATTGCGGCGCTGGAGCTGGACAGCATGCGGCTGGCGGTGATGCGACAGATACACGCGGGCAATGTGGAGGTGAGTGTGCTGGAGTGGTTGACTGACAACCTTGTACTACTATTTGTGCCTGTGGCTGAGAGGGTCAGCCAGGGCAGGCTGCCACCGTTCTTGCTACCCTTTCTTGTACTTTTTGAAATGAGCCCTTACAAGCATCCCACTGTTATGCCGCTGCACCTTCATCCTAGGATATTGGTTGTCCCACGGTAAATGGTTGTGTTGTTACCCTGCAGGTGTCGGTGGTGGGCGACTTTGACCCTGCTGAGCTGGAGGCGTGTGTGCTGCGCTACCTGGGCACCGTGTCGCCTGAGCCCAAGGTGCCGCAGCCGGCCAGCCGTGAGGAGGCGCTGGGGCGGCCGCTGCAGATACAGAGCGGGCTGCGGCTGGAGGAGCGGCACATGACCTGGCACCTTAAGGACTCGGGTGAGTGGTGGAGGCACGGGTGGGATACCCAGGGTGGGGTAGGTTCTGGGTAGGCTGCGGGGTTGGGCAGCTGGGCCAGGGTGGGGTGAAGGTGAAGGGTGAGGTTCATGTTTTGCAGGTGTGAACCAGGCAGCAACAGGGTGGGTTGGGAAATCAGTCGAACACACTTCCTTTTCATACACCCGGGGACAAAGCGCAGGTAGCATATGCTCCAATACTGTCTCTAGTATTCCACTTGATTCCATGCTCTTGCCTGCCTCAACAGACAAGTTCTCCCTTGTTGCCTTTCCACTTGGCATCAACCTGCAGACGAGCGTGCATGCGCCTACATTGCCGGCGCCGCCCCCAACCGCTGGGGCAACTTCACGGCATCTCAGCAGCAAGGTCGACGCGTGGCAGCAGGCAACGTGGTGCCTCCCTTGATCCCCGACCCCACAACAACAACAACGGAGCAGCTGCAGCGGGCTGCAGAGATCCGGCGTGCGCACCCGCTCTACGCCAGCATCGCGCTGGGTACGTTGTGTGCATGGGTTGGTGCAGCTGTGGGTGGAACACACTGATTGTCCCATGCTGCTATGAATTGGAGGAAGGGAGGCTGAGTATGAGCGCGGCGCCATCGTGGGCACTTGGCTGGGTTCATATACCCGCTTGCCAGCCCTCTCGCTGCCATTCACGTCATATCTCCCCGCTCGCCCACAACTTCATCCCGCCACCTGCACTCAGTTTGCCCCATATACTCCTCTCCTGTCCTTTCTGCTTGGCCCCATGCCCTCATCCCTTTCCTGGTGCAGGCCTGCTGACTGAGATCATCAACAGCCGGCTGTTCACCACCGTAAGGGACACGCTGGGGCTCACCTACGATGTTTCATTCGAGCTCTCACTGTTCGACAGGTTGCCCTCTGGTGAGTGAGCGCCAAGCCCCCCATGATGCTACAGTCCATTTTGCACAAGGGGCTGCGCTTGCCATCCCAAACCACTATACCCTAAACCATTCCACCCCCCCCATCTGCCTCACTCAACAACATCACAAACCACATAAATGCCACCATCACTCAATTCGGACCTCTCCTTACAATTCTCTCTTCATCCATGTTTGCACCTCCCTACAGGCTGGTGGCACGTCAATGTGACCAGCACCCCCGGCAAGATCCAAGATGCGATGATGGCCAGCCTCAATGTGCTTCGAAACATCCGACTGCAGCCCATCACGCAGCGCGAGTTGGTGCGGGCCAAGCGCACGCTCATCACACGCCACGACAGCGACCTCAAGGTAGGTGGGTGGGGTCATAGCAAGGGCGTTTCAGGTGCGGCAGTTAGGTTGGGGCAAGGATTGGGGCTCGACAGCAGCAGCAAGTGGGTATTGGGGCCTTTGTGAGTTCCAAGGGGTGGAGCAGGGTGCAAACCTGACACAATGGGAGGGAGGAGGGGAGGGCCGAGGCTCCCTCGCACCCAGCAAGCACTGCTGCTGCAACTTACTGTTCAAGTTACTATTACTGTTCAAGTCGTAATGCTTGACATATCTATGCATTTAAATACCCTCCTGGTATCACGCCAGACATGCTGAGGTTCGCCCCCGCTCCCTCTCAATGTTGTCATGGCAACCTTCTGCATTCCCTGCTTTCTTGGCCCCTGCAGGACAACTTGTACTGGCTGGGCTTGCTGACGCACTTGCAGGCGGACTGCGTGCCACTCAAAAGCCTCGATTGCCTGCGCGACCTGCGAGACATGTACGTGTACCACATATCAGTGATGTGCCAGGCTGCCTGCCCTTCCAGTGTTGATTCGTTGGGCGACATTTCACTGCCGCCCTCTGCCTGTATTCCTAAACCAATCGTGCCTTCACCGGCAAACTCCCACCAAGTCATGCCGCTTCCCTGCAGGTACGAGGCCGCTGGGGTCGAGGATGTGTATGATGCGTACAACCAGGTGGGTGGGGACGTCTGACAGTGGAGCATTTGCCCAGGTCATCTGGCTGTTTGCGTGGGGTTGACTTCCCTGGTTCCCTTGCTGCTCACTCCCAGGACCATGCCTACAAAAAAAAGTTCTGGCTGCCACCCCCTCGATCTCCCAGCTGCCCTCTCATATTTTATGTGGGCCTTTAACCTTTACCATTTCGTGGTCGCACGTGTGGCAGCCCTATCTTCCCCACTCTCCATGGCTCGCTCTGCTCTAACTGATTGATAATCCTGACCTCAGGGCACATCTGTCTGTTATCTTGTCGTCCTCATGCTGCAGTTCAAGTTTGATGACGACAGTGTGTTCACATGCATAGGTACCAGTGGCAAGGAGCCCCTGGCCACACCCTCGCCCATACTGACGCGCCGCCAGCAGCAGCAGCCCCTGGCAGCCGCGGCGGCGGCGGCGGGCTGGACCAGCAACGGCGCTGCACAGCCACGTCCTCCTCCTTCGAATGTTGATCCTGATCAGGCAGCGGAGGCATTCATGGCTGCGTTCAAGGTGTGGGTGGATACAGCAGCTTGCTCGCTGTGCACACCTGTGGTGACATGCTGTGGCGGGCAGTGGCTGAGGAGGCTGCCAGCACGGCTGCTTGCATGTGTGCTAGTCCTGCCCCGCAAGTTCTAGTGGTTGTGGTTGTCAGCAAGCACGTTTGTCACCTGCTCTTCCCTTCTGTGCTTGCCTGTTGCTGCAGAACATGTTGAGCAACATGGGCAACCAGCAGCCGGGCGGGCGGCAGTAGGTTTGCATTTGTGACGAATGATCGCCCTCCCACTATGGCGATGTAACAGCTCAGCCGCCACTCCTTTGCCCAAAGCGTGCACAAATGAGTTGGTGCAACACTGCAACCTTTAGTGGCAGTGGGCGGCTGCTGCTAGCCATCAAACATTCCCTGTATTCCTTCTTTCCTCTCGACCCTTGCTGGTCGTTTAGAGTGTTGATTCCGCAGCTTATCCCATGTGTTGCATGTGTGGCTTCTCATTCCCTCTCCCTCCCCCCCCCTGTGCGGCCTTGCTGCGTCTCTGTTTGGCTCCCCACTATTTCATGAGGCACAAGTGTGGGCGTCAACACATCCCAACCCACCCACTCCAATGTACGATTGTTCTGGCACATCCATGCCACAAGCCGTCCATCTTTTTCAAACCTATTGTTCCACCGACCTAAGTAAGTTGGAGTGATCAGTGGAAGGGCAGCTCGACCAGATTCTTGAAGTGAAGGTGGAGTGGAAGGTGACGTGGTAAGTGACGGTGAAGTCGCAGTGAAATCAGGGACTGACTTCTGTGGAGGTGAAGTGGCGAAGTGGTGGGGGGAAGCCGGGTGAAGTCAAGGTGAAGTGGGTCGGGGAAATCCCTGTGGCTGTCTGAAGTCGAAGCTGAAGTAGGTGAGGGTGAAGGCGACTCGTAAATGGAATCCTAGCGGATATTTAGTGCTGTATAGCTTGAACGCGAACTGTTAATCATCGTCAGGTGCATGATGAAGGGACGTCATTACACGCTGTGCTGTCTGCTGGTTGCCCTCCTGCTACCGCCGCCTCTGGGTGAGTGGCAGGCTACCTCTGCCTTGCTATCGCACTAGTTGCTGCTCAGAAGAATGAAGTGAACAGTCAAGGTGCAGGTTTGTGGGGTTCCAATGCCATGGCTGGTGGCCAACTTGACTTGCCACAAAGCCCCGGCAGGCCTATGTCGCCGTCCACCAGGCACACAACACGCCCAACAGCCCAACCAGGCGTCTCAAAGTGGTTCTGCATCTTTGAGCACAAATATTGGCATGCGTGTTCATTTTCCGTGTTTCAGGAGGAGCAGAGAGCGCCTGCGTTTATGTGGCGCAGCAGGTGCTGGGAGCATGTGAGGGGGAGCTTACGGTCCTCAACCCCTTCATCCCCCTTTCATCATCCAGTCCCCCCAACGAGCAGCAGACGGCAGATTCTTTGATAGCGCTGGAGGACGGCGGACCCCCATCTGATGAGTGAGTGAGAGGGCCGGTGGTGCCTTGAACCTGGCTTTGCCTGGCCGTGTAGCTACTTGCCTGCCGCTCTACTCAGCAGCTGATCTATCCAACTCCCACACTGAATGTGTTGCTTGTGACCTTCAGGAGGGTGCACACTTCAAGCATCCTTGATGCGCTTGTGGTCCTGCAGATGCTGTGATGCTGTGGAGTTGTTTCAGGCAGCCACCTGTGCTGATGATGTGCTGATGCTGTCAATCCTGCCCAGCGTGGGAGTGGGCCGTGAAGGACTCAATGCCAGTGAGTTGGGACCTGCGGGAGCAAAGCTGATGTTTGCTGCTGGTTGTGTGCATTTTTTACCAACAATTGAAATCGTACTATGCCATGCCATGCCTGCGTGCCGACCAACACGAGACTTGAGTCCTCCTCGAGCGCTTGGCCAGTAATTGTCACTGCCGTGTGCCGTGCCCTAACCATGCAGCCCTTGACGTCTTGTCCCAAGTCTGTTAACAAAGGCGCTCCAGCCTTACAATCGGCGATCACAGCTGGGCTGCACATCACTGCGATAGGGGTGTGTGGCTTGAATGTTGATGGACCTGCAGACCTTCGTGGCGGGGTTCAGGGAGCTCCCAACGCTGCGCATCAGTGACTCCTTCTGCATTCAATCGGCTGATTCGAGTTGTGATCATGTATACCGCCATTCCAATTTAAATTTTTTATTCCGACGTGGGTGAGAGTTTATGTAAGCCGCACAGGTCTCAGAACAAAGGAGGGCAGTTAGTTACAAACCGCCAGCATCGCAATGCTGAGGGAATGGGACTATTCCGAGTGCAAATAGTGAGGAAAGACATTGATTCCAGCCATCAAAATGAATATTATAGGCAAATCTACGAAGCTGCATTACATACTGATGTTTATATCAGAAAGATGGTAAGCCAAGCAGGAGCAGGCAAGCTACTCGTTGGCGGAGGCTGGCGGCCAACTGGGCGGCTTGCTGCTGGCAGTGGACTCTCAGCCTCGCAGCGCGGCCATAACAGTCCACTCCAAGTCGGCTAAGGGCTATGGCAACGGGGACGGCGGGCATGGCGATGACTTGCGTCCTCTTCGTCAGCGTTGGCACCCAGGCATGCGCATGCTTGACTGACAGCCTGCTCCGAGACGGCGATTCCCGGAGTTTCCTAAATCAAATTCTGTTCGAATGATACAGAAGCAAGAATGAAGGCCCCCCCGGCCCCCGGGGCTTAACTCCATGACACCTGGCATCTGCCAGCTTGACGATGCAGGACTCTAGACGTGCTTCTCGGTCAATCCGTAGGCTGTGGAGCAGCTTTGCAGCAAACATCCAAGGCAATTTCTGACTGTTGAGCAACAGCTGGTGCAGCTGGGTGCAGGCAAGAACACAGGTGCAAGCCTGCTGCTGCATTGGCTGCTATACGCGCGTCAGACGATGACGAGCTAACTCTCTGATCTGGATGCACCGTTTATTGCTTGCCTCGCTGCCATTACGGGACTGCGCTCGAGCCGGACTTGGCGGGGCGTCTGTTAGACCCGCCACTGTCACCGCAACACTGCAGCCCTCCTTAACTGTCGTGCTTCACTGCGCCCCGGCCTTATGATTTACGCAGAATGGGTGTGGGTTGGCGGAGGTTCACTGAGCGGCTTCAGCAGGGAACGCCGCTGCGCAGTCGAGACTTCCAGCCCACCAGCAATGCCCGCTGCGCAACCATGCTTGAAGAAGCCCGTCAGTTTGTGGCGCAGGTATAGTTTTCATGAAGGTGCTCTAGTGCTAATTTGCAGTGCCACCATTTCATCATTTGAGCATGCGCCCCCATTAAAGGTTGCCAGTCAACTGGATGCACTTTTCAGGCTGCCCTCTTCATTAATTGCAGCTGAAGAAGTGCGAGCGTGCGATACGGCAGATGGCGGCCACCAACGCAGACTCAACTACGGCTATCCGGAATGTCATGACAGCGCCGCTGCCACTGCGGTATGAGGACACGGCGGCAGGCGGCGGTGGCGCGGCAAGGGGCCCCTCTGCCATAGGAGGGGAAACGTTCAGTGCTGAGGCCATGGCCCGAGCCACGCAGGATGCTGGGCACAAGACTGAGGCAGAGGTGCTGGCACCCCTGCAGCGCTGGAGTGATGTGTACACCCAGCTGGGGGTGAGTGAGAGCTGGGACAGAGTTGGCAGACAGTCTCGCGCTATTAATTGTTCATGTCCGGATGTTGTGAACATTCCACACACAACAAACCCCGTCGGAACTTCTTGGTGTTCCCTGGCAAATGAGGAGGGCGA
>JAAMXP010002184.1:6252-22204 GCA_019693395.1 Ettlia oleoabundans | reverse complement strand
CCCCCCCCTTCCCCCGCCCGCACAGCAAATTCTAAAATTGGCAGCCACTCACTTAAGCACGTAGGCGCCGCCAGCCTGGGTCTTGTTGCATGCCTTGCACTTCCAAATGCCCACCACCTGGCGCTTCATGGAGTACTGCAGGAAGGCAGTACGGCATGCAGCAAGTGGTTGGCGAAAGGCAAGATAGGAACTCAACAGCAGGGAGGTAGGCAACGCTGCCCACGCACCTGGGCAAAGGCCACAAATAACACTGCCTCACACCGCGCAGCAAACCAAACCAGTGCTGCAGCGCATGGCCGGCACTCAGCAACCTCCTCCACGCATCGCCCGGGCAGCACGCTGCCCACACGCCCTCCAGCCAAGGTGACATCATCCATCATTGGTCAACCAGCAAGAAACACAGAAATATAACCAAAACCAGATTGCAACAGCCAGCATTGCGCCTGCTGCAGCCCCAGGAACCCGAGACATACTGCTAAGGTGCCCCCTGCCAACCCTTCCGCTATGTAGCGTCGCACCTTGCCGCAGAAGCTGCAGAAGTACTTGGAGTGCTGGCTGACCTCGATCTTCTTAATCTGCTTCCTCAGCGAGGCACCATAGCGGGTGCCGTACTTGCCGACAATCCCCACCTTCTTGGTGCGCTTCGACTGCAGCAACAAGCAGCAGCAGCAGGGACAGATGTCGGCGGGCGGGGAAGTGAGCAACGGGGCCCTGGCTGCGCAGGGCTCCGCCGCGCTATGACGAGCAGCCTACAAAAGCTTTGCTGGTGAATAAAAGGCGCGCACAGCGCGGCTCCCGCCGCTGCCGGGCTGCATGGCGGGGTTGGGTAGGCTGCTGGACAAGGCCTGCCCCTGTCTCCTAAAAGCTGCTGCACATACTGCTCGTTCTCCACCGGCCAACACCCTGCCAAGCACGGTGCCACTGCAGCATGGCCCGATGAACCCGGCGACTCACCATTTTGATGAGTGTGCTGCCCTACGCCACCACAGCACCGGAGAGGGCGAGGGAGGGGCGAACAGGCGTTCTTGAGGCACGCTCTGCCGAGGTGGACTGTCCCTGGGTTCCTCGCCCATCGACTGGCAGGCTGGACCATCTCCATTCCTGACATTTCACGTTTCCTCAGAAAGGTCGAAGGGCGCTGTAGAAGAGGCGGGGGCACTATGAGCGCGGTGTGCGGTGCACAGAGCAGGCAAGCGGAACTCACGCACCACAAAACCGGTCGGCGGGGCGTCGCGACTGGCGCATTTGACAATTTGCACATATATTTGCGTGCAGGTGCCTCACGGCCGGCGCCAGCAGCAGCATGGCCTCCAAAGCAGCAGTGGCACAGAGGGCAGCGTTCCTGCCCTCGCAGCGGGCCGTGCAGCAGCGTCGTGGCAGCCTCCAGGTTCGTACGAGAGCCCCAATAGGGCAGAAGGCCGGTCGCCACCCTTCTCCTGCTGGCCGCCCTGCACTGCCTGACGCCCAGCGCCGCGCTGCTTGCAAGCCTGTCACAACCTTGCCAAACTGTTCTTGCTTAATGTCGTCGCATGGAGCCCATCAGTGCCACACACTAGTTTTTAGTGACTGTTGCTGTTGCCGTGTATCCTACCGCCCTTTCATGTCCTGTTGCTGCCTGCAGATACAGGCAGCGATCACCCGGCAGCGCAAGGAGGAGACTGTGCAGCAGCTGGAGGGCCTGCTGCAAAACAGCGCAGTGGTGGTGGGCCTGCGGTACCAGGGCCTTACCGTGAAGCAGCTACAGGAGTTCCGGCGCGCGCTGCCAGAGCAGAGCAAGATGCTGGTGTGCAAGAACACGCTCATGCGGCTGGCATGCGACAAGGTGGAGGGCTGGTCTGAGCTGAAGCCAGCCACCAAGGGCGACAACGCCTGGCTGTTTGTGAACGAGGAGGTGCGAGGGGATGGTAGTGATGGGGGCACAGCAATGACTGGCTAGGAACCTTTGCATACTGTGGCACGCATGGACCGGCTTTCGTCTGGAGATGATTTGTAGCCATCTGCAGCTCAAAGACTCTGTGGGCCGGTGGCCGCAATCTCTGCCTTTCTCTGACTATCTTGCTACCGCATAGAGCAGTCACTGGCCCATGGGCAGCTACAGCCTGTCTGCCACCCACCACCCACTCCTTTATGTGTACTCTGCCGTTTCGTTCCTGCTGGGACGGCTTGCTCAGTTCCCCTGGCCGCCCACCCGCCCCAGCAGGTTATTGCCGAGAGCATGAAGGCATATGTGGCCTTTGAGAAGAAGCTGCTGGAGGGGGTGCCTAAGGAGGAACGCGCCAACGCGCGGCCCATTGACATTAGGTACGCGTGTTCACAGAAAACGGACACCCCTACTTGTCCAGATGGAACCACCCAGCATTGCGGGAATTGAGCAGAAAGGCTGTTTACGACACGTCGTTGCGACGCTCAACTAATGGGGCCTGCATCCCCGCCCTGCCTGCTTCCATTCCTTCTCCTTGCTGTTTACTTGTTTGCCTGCCTTTCCATACTGTTTGTTTTTTTTGCCGCCTTTCCTGCCCATCTGCAGTGGCGGCTGCATGGACGGCAAGCTGATGAGCTACCTTGAGGTGAAGAAGCTGGAGAACATGCCCACCAAGCTGGAGCTCATTGCCACCATCGCACGCCTCATCAACCAGGTGCGTTGGCTGGGTCAGGATGGATTGGTGGCTGACATGCCCCCCTAGAAGTTCTCTTCAGACCCCTTGAAGGCTTCTGTGCCGGCCATCACTTTTTTGCGCTTCCCCACACTCTTGGCACAGCCTCACAGCATTCATAGACCTTCAGTAGCCCTCTCCGTGCCTCAGCTCACCCAATCTTTCCTCACGCTGCTCACAGTTTCACACACTCCTGGCTACTGTATTCCCCGCAGGTGCCCACCAAGGTTGCCCGCGGCATCAACCAGGTGCCCAGCAAGCTGGCCTACGGCGTCAAGGCGCTGGCAGATGGAGACGACAACAAGGAGCTCAAGGTGGGAGACATCTTCCCCAAGCCAGAGTCGGCATGAGCCCCCCCTACCAATATGTGAAGCAGCACGTGACACAGCCTTGGTCAATCTATTGGCGCGCTGTCTTATGGCGGAAGAGCTGGCATCTGCGCTGGTGCTGGCGCTTTCTTTAACATGGCATATGGCCTGCTATGCTGAGCGGCGCGGCAGGAAGTGTTTGCCAGCCCAGTGTGCAGCGCAAGCCGCAGAGGCGTAATGGCTGTGCACAGGAAGCCACCACCACTAGCAACTGCACAGATTGTGCAGTTCCTATGCGCCCCTGCTTTCTTTCATTTTAGCTACAGTTTACACTCCAGTTCGGCTCCCTGTTCCCCAAGCCCCTGCCCGCACGGCGGCAGTATGGCATGTAACACTCTTGTCACTCGGCCATACAGTGAGTGGGAGCAGGAAAGTAAGCAGCGTGCAAGGTTTCACGAGCTAGAAGAGCCAAAGTAAACCGTGGGAGAGAGAAGGAAAGGACCCCCCACCACCACCACCACCACCACACACGCACACATGGATTTACAAATTCAGCAGTGGAATGGCAACACATATCTGACACACGTGAATAAAATATATGGCCATCACTCATTGATGCGCTCCAGCTCATAAAAAAACGGTGTGGTGCAGCGGGGACTGCTGACAAGGCTGCATTGCCATGCCAGCATTCCCTGTGCGACCCTCTGCAGGAAACGGCCGGCTGTTGTGGCGGCCATGGCTGTGGAAGCATTCGTGCGTACTGCTCTCCCCTATTGGCCGTGATGCAGGTGTAGCAGTGGCGTCTGGGGGGCTTGTCGCATTTGTGAAGCTTCCGGTGCGGGAGAAGCGGGATGGCGGCCGCTTGAGCTGGCTGAAGCTGCCTCCAGTGCTGAAACTGCCGCTAGCTGACTGAGCCGCTGCTACTGCGGCCTCAACCGCACCCAGTCCACATTCATCGTTCGTGGCAGTGTTGAAGAAAGGATTGGCGTGCATCTCCCGCGCCTGATGCACTGTACTGGGATGCTGAGTGGGGGAGTTGCTCTCAGATGCGGAGCAGGAGGTGGCGGCGCTGCTGGGCAGGATGCCCATTTGGCTCCAGGTCAAGGCACGGGACCGTGCAGGGTCTTGCTGACTGATACTACCCTCCCTGCCGCACCAACTAGCTCCCATCTCAACGTCCGGTCCAACTCCCCCTGCATGTGGCTGTGGCGATGGCCAGGCCCCGCAGCTTGCCCATAGAGTCGCATTATTCTTGCGCCCACTGCTGCCTGCGACGTGCTCCTTCCCATGGCTGCCGCCATTGCTGGTCCATGTAAGGGGCATATCAGTGACACCAGTCCGGGGGGCGGCCGAGGAGAGGTCAGGTTTAACTGGAGCCCAGCCCCCCACAGCTGTCGTGGGCTGCACCGGGCCAAAAGGGTTGGTGGAAAGTTGCAAGTCACCTTTTCCATTGCTGCTGCGGCTCCAATGGGCTGATGCTGCCAAGGTAAAGTGTGGGCCGTCTGCCTCAAGAACGTGCTGAATTGAGGTGCCGTCCTCCACCGCCAGTGCTGGAGAAGAGGCCAGCAGACGCTGCATGCCACCTGGTCGGCGAGGCCTGGGACAGGGGGTGAGGCAGGAAACGACGTGCACCTTGTCATCATAACCCTTGGCAAATTGATCCTACCACATTGCGTAGCGCTGTCCTTAGGCATCTGCCCCAATACGGTGTATGTTCTGGCCCTCGGTTCACCTAGATGTATGACTGCCGCTCCCAGCTTTGTATAGGACGGCTGCGCAAGCCAGAACTGCCCTCCGCTCCTGAACAGCTGGATCATGGCCGCCGCAGCATCCATAGGCCACTTTTCGTCGCATCTTCCAGGCAACAAACCCTATGAAGAGAGCCGTCCCGACCACTACAAGGAGCAACAGACTGCCGCAGGCGTGACACCTGCTGCTCTGCAGGGGCGGCGGCACCTCAAGTTGCGCGCGGCGGTTGGCGAGCGCGCGGCTTCAGACGTGACTTACCAATACAAACGAGGGCCACACTTCGAGTGGAGTTGGACGAGGTCGCCGCCGCCGCGCCCACCACTTCGCCGGGCTCCATGTCTGAAACCCAACTCCCGTGTTTTGCAGCTGACCCACGATAAGTCCTTCCAGTGAATTACTGAATAATCGGCACCCATTGGTCCCCTAGAAAGTCTGCCTGCCGGACTGGCACCCTGTGGGGTTGGCCCAGCAGACGTAGCGTGTTGGGCGCAGGCGCCAGTCCGCTGATTGGTATGGAGCTCTCACTAATACTACTGCGTTTTTCGTGCACATGTGCAACAATGACTGGCATGCACGTAAGATGCAGCATCCCCCGATTAAAGCGACACCACGGCACCCGTGACAACCGGCACGAGCCGCCAGGCCAGCCTTTGAGCTCAGTGGTTGCGTGCAAAGCAGGCAGCTTGATCAATGACGATGCGTAGGAATATGGGAAGGCATCAATTGTACCCCAATTCGCACCATGCGTGCCTTTCATGGACCAGTCGGAATGAAAGGCCGAGCATTGAATGGATCGGATGATGAGCGGCATGTAGGCTTCTATGCAGGTGTATATCGGTGCGCGGCACATTATGCCGGGAGCAAAACGTAGACGGTTCGAAATATACAAGTCCCCTTGGTGTGAAAGTGCTGTATCAATCGGCACAAAGGGCAAATGGCGGCCACGAGCGTCACCGCCCCAGCGGGCCTAGCAGGGCGCGCATGTTGGCCGCCCTGGCCGGCTGCCGGCCAAGTGCATCCAAAAGGTGATCGCTTGTTTTATCCCCGCTTCTAGGCAGTGTGTTACCCTAATAGCAGCCCTTTTGGGGCAGTTGAAAGCCAAACCCGCCAATATTCAGCAAGCGGGTGCCCGAGAAGCTGTTGAAGAGCTTGTCGGCGAGCCTCACGATGGATAATTACAACAGAGGCGTTGTTCTTGGCACCGGTACCTTCGGCAAAGTGCTGATGGCCACTCACAAGGAGGTGCGGGCGTCTTTGTAGACAAACGTACGTGCTGCTGTTGCGTTTCGCGGCTTCCGCACATCAAAAGGGATTGCTGCCTGCGCAGCAGCCCTGCTGACCGACCCGCCCCCACCGCTGTCGCACGGCTTGGCCACCGGCCTGCCCCTCACGTGTGTTGCAGACAGGTCAGGTGGTGGCGATTAAGAAGATCCAAGTTGGCGAGAAGGGCGAGGTGAGGGGTGATGATCGGGCTTGGCCCAAGCCGTGGCGTGGTTGGGCGCATAGAGTGGTTTGGGCAGCAACGCGCTCTCGCCGGTCTCTCCCTGCCTTGTTGTATGTATTTGTCGCACCTATCCGACATACAATGCCACTCTTCACCACATTTCAGCCCTCTCAGGCGCGCCTCTTCTGCACAACCTCCAAGCCGCTGCATACAGGGCGTCAATGTGACCGCGCTGCGCGAGGTGAAGCTTCTGCGTGAGCTGTGCAGCCCCTATCTGGTGCGCCTGCTAGAAGTACTGCCCCAGAAGCGGGGGCTGGCGCTAGTCATGGAGTATTGTGAAAGCGATTTGGAGCACATCATACGAGACAGGTCGCGCCTGCTATCTGCCGGGGACATCAAAGCCTACATGCAGGCAAGCATTGGGCGACCGGGGCAGACACAGGGGCCCGTGGTGCTGATGTCTCATGTAAAGGGGTTGCTGCTGGCAGCCGCTCTGGTGAGTCAGTAGGAGCTTTGCTGGTGACAGTGCTGATGCTACACGCTGAGACACTATACTCCTTGCAGGCCTTAAAATGCCAGGTATCTTAAGCAATACCAACAACAACAAACGGAGTACCCGGCGTATTCTCTGCACACAACAAAGCACGTTTCATCACCCCGTGCTGCACTCCTCCATGTTCTCCTGTGCAGATGATCCTGCGTGGCCTGGAGTTCTGCCACAGCCGCTGGGTGGTTCACCGTGATGTCAAGCCCAACAACTTTCTAGTGGCGGCCAGCGGCGAGCTCAAACTGGTGGGTGGGGTGCGGGATGAATGGGTGGCTGGGGTATGGCTGATTGTGTTGGTGGAGGTCTGACCAACTTTGTTAGATGTTGGGCTGTTGCGTGTCATGCTTGCGTGTCATACAAATTGAATCCGCCAACACACTGTGAAATCACTGTCTCTGAGTTGCAGGCGGATTTTGGCCTTGCCCGCCTTTACGGCAGCCCCGACCGCAGATACACAAACCAGGTAGGCGACAGTGGCAGGCAAGTGCAGACTGCTTGCCGTCCAGCCCTTGAGAGCAGCGCCTGCTGTCACTCAATGGTAAGCGTTTGACCCACAGTGCGGCCCTGCACTCCTCCAAGCGTACTCTCACTCTTGCTGCCTCGTCTGTGGTACAGGTGTTTGCGCGATGGTACCGCCCGCCAGAGCTTCTCTATGGCTCCACCTGCTACGGCCCTGCAGTCGACATCTGGGCCGCCGGCTGCATCTTTGCTGAGCTGCTGCTGCGCCGCCCCTGGTTTGTGGGGGAGTCAGGTGTGTGCGCAGCGGCAGCAGACAAGGACTTGTAAGCCTGGGTTTTAGGCTGCATAGCTCATGGATGGAGTGTGGACACCCCAGGGGTGAGATTTCCAATTGGAATTTTGCCTCGTCTGCCTAACAATGTGCAGCCACCACGTCCACCAAGTAACTGTGCCCATTGTAGCGTCTCAACGGCGCAAGCACTGTTCCCCTGCCCTGCCTGTGCAGATGTGGAAGTGCTGACCAAGATCTACATGGCTCTTGGCACACCCACAGATGACTCTTGGGCGGGGCTGCGCAACATGCCGGCATTCCTGGAGTTCCAGCCCACGCTTGCCCCGGGATTGAGCAAAATCTTCCCATCCAGCATCGTGGGGGTGGGTGACATATTTACCACAAGCTGCCATCTGGTAACCGGACACTGGGCTGGCACGCCAGCCCAGTGGATGTGCGCTAGGAAATTGTAGATTTGAATGCCTCGCATAAGCGTTGACTATGCCTGCACCACGTTGCAGGCTAGCGATGACGCCCTTGACCTCCTCTCGCGCATGGTAGCATTGGATGCCTCCCGCCGTATATCCGCGGCTGATGCGCTGCAGCACCGGTATTTTCGCTCGGAGCCATTGCCCTCCACAGTGGATCAACTGCCCAAGCCGGCGCAGAGTGGCGCAGAACAGGCGGGCGCAGCAGCCGCAGACGTGTCCCTGCAGCAGCAACAGCCGCAAGGAGAGGTGCCTGCGTGCCAGAATGGGGCTGGCAGTGAAAAGGGCGGCGCAGTACAGCCACCAGCCGGGGCAGATGCTGATGCATCTCATGCTGCTGCTCAGTCGTTGACAGCGCCGCGGGGTGTGGGGAAAGGCGCTACCTCGCTGCTCGATGGGCGGGACCTTGATGCTGTGCCTGACAGTCTGCTGGGGCGGTTGGAGCGGCCCAAGCTGGATAGCTCAGACCTCACTTTTTTCAAAAAGCGCAAGTTTGATTTGAACGATGCGCTGGGGTGAGAGGCCGGGTCATAGCTGTGCCTGGTGCCGGCTCGCTTGCCGGCGGCGTACAACCGTTGGCTGCGGCGGTGGCGAGCGATTTTTGCCAACATACACAGGCGATTTCACTAGACTTGCGCGTGTTTGGTGAAATGCATCCCATTGTAACCTCTGTCATGTTCATAAATCAAAGCTAAGAACTGAGCTGCATAAACCTCTTAATGCGAACGCGTCGAGCGCAGGGCAAGGTGCCGCGGGGAGAGACGACTGCCGCGAGGTCAACAGTCAATATGCATATTCTTACAGAGACAGCATACAAACGTTGTTCACCAGCGCTTTGCGCGTATGACCCAGCGTGGACACAAGTAAAATATTACTGTAAAAAGTGGGGGTTGTTGAGCGGGTGCCCGGCGTGCGCGCTGCGCCGCTTTCTTGGTGGCCGCTTGAACACGCTGCATGATCGCTGCCTCGCCCTTCAAGTCCCCATTCACTTCCCTAAACCTAAGCACCCTTCCTTGTCGTCTCATCGCTTCGCTTAGCAGTAGTGTCACTAGCTATGGAGGTCGGTCGCACAGAGCACCACGCGCTGGGTGAGAACGCCCGTCTCTTCGTTGAGAAGGCTGCTAGAACACTGGTGCATGCTGCTATGCAGCTTGAGCGCCGTTGGCCGACTTTCAAACTCGCGGGGCTGGGGTCGGGATGGGCTCTCAACTCAATGGGCCCCCCACACTCGGCGGTCTGCCCTTGGCACCTGTTGACTTATGACGCCTACTCTAGCGGGACAGACGACGCCGGTAACAGCGGATATGCTTGGCGCCGCTGTTCAACCGTCCGCCGCCTGGCTGCCTGTGGCTGCTGCTGCCTGTCCACCACACAGGCCTTCGGCAGCGGCGGTCAAGACGCCCGCCTGGCTCCAAACCGCCGGTTTTGTGGCGCAAATGCGGCTTGAGAGCGATTGACTACCAATCTGCCGCTGCCGCTGCCACGCCCACCTGTCGTCCCCATTCTTGCCCCCTGCCCCTGTTCTTCCTGCCACCTGCAGATGCCCAGGAGCCCCTGCTGGCAGCCAACGATGACCGCTTTGTGATGTTCCCCATCCGGTGAGCCCCTGCAGGCCAGATCACATAGTTACTAGCTTCCCGCCCCCTTTTCCCGCTGAGCTGTCAGGCCTTGCAGCATGTCGCCGTCTTCTTTAAAGCGAGCAGGGTTGGCTTGTCCTTTCTACTCTGGTTTCTGCATGCAGGCGTACCATTTGCCAACGCTAAGTGCTTGCATGCCCCTTGACAAGGTCATCCTGTCCCTCAAACCCTGCATCTGTACTCCATGCACCACAGGTACCGTGACATCTGGGAGATGTACAAGAAAGCGGAGGCATCTTTCTGGACGGGTAAGCCGCCTGTCGTCCCTGCCTATGCATAATGGCCAGCATTGCTGGTCAGCCATGCGGTGCCCCGCAGGCGTGTGTACCTGCGCATCCTGCCCTGAGTGGACCTGTGCTGCCACACGCTACCTCCGCTACTCACGCTTCACGTTTTATTCCCCCTTGCAATCCCATTTCCAACCCCTCCCTCCATATAGAAAAATCTTCTTCTCCCTGCTCTGCTCGTCTTCCTCCTGGCCTCCCCTCACCCCCAACTTGATATCCTTTCCTGCAATTAATTTTCCTTTCCATCCCGCAGCGGAAGAGGTTGACCTTGGCAGTGACGCCAAGGACTGGGAGCGGCTCAACGACGACGAACGCCACTTTGTGTCGCACGTGCTGGCCTTCTTTGCGGCATCAGATGGAATCGTCAACGAAAACCTGGGGGCACGCTTCATGCAGGAGGTGCAGATCCCAGAGGTGAGAGGGGATGTGTGCTATGTGCGTGCGTGTAGTGGAGGCAGAGGAGCAAACGCCCGGGGCTCAACTGAAGTGGAAGGTTGGGGTTGCGATGCGCTGTCCGTTTTCATGTGTGTATCTGGGAAATTGACATCAACTGCCATAGGGATGTTGAGGATGGCAACCTGTATTGCAGCCTGCGCCAGCCATGGTCCAGCAGCACCTGTGCTTTGCAAATGCCTACTGTTCTCTTGCCTCGCAAATACCCTTCTGGTTCCCACTGCACCCCTACCTCTCACACAGGCCCGAGCTTTTTACGGCTTCCAGATCGCCATTGAGAACATCCATAGCGAGATGTACAGCCTGCTGCTGGAGTCGTACATCAAGGACAGCCGCCAGAAGGACAAGCTCTTCCATGCTATGGAGACAGTGCCAGTAGTGCGCAAGAAGGCGCAGTGGGCGCTCAAGTGGATCGGCAGGTGGGTTAATCTGGTTGAAGGCGGAAGGAGAGCGATTGGAGCTGTGAGTGGATGGATGGATGCCGTGGGCAAAGCATGTAGCTGCGGTGGACACCGCGCTGAATTGGCTTGCTGTTTTCTTTCCTGCTGCAGCGCTGAGCGGTTTGCGGAGCGTCTGATTGCGTTTGCGTGTGTGGAGGGCATCTTCTTCTCCGGGTCCTTCTGCTCCATCTTCTGGCTCAAGAAGCGCGGACTCATGCCCGGCCTCACTTTCTCAAACGAGCTCATCAGTCGGGACGAGGGCCTGCACACAGACTTTGCCTGCCTGCTGTACAGGTGGGCGGTTGGGTGGGCAGCAACAGCAGGTGGTGGTGTCATAGGAGAGTGCGTGGTTGTAAGGGGCAGGGAAGAGGGTGAAGCGAAGGGAGAGGGTGATGCCGCCCGTGGCAGGCCTTCAAGGCTGGCATGACCTACGACTGCTAGCGCACCTTGCACTGCCGATTTGTGTGCTGCATTGATGGGCACTGCCCCCATTGCCGCTGTGTTATGCCTGCACCATCACCTGATTTCTGGGGTTCATTCTCCTTACCCCTGCTGCCTCACCACCTCTCATTGCCCTGCTGTCGCCCCCTGCTGCTGTTGCGTGCTGCAGCCACATCCAAAACCGCTTGAGCGAGGAGCGGGTAGCGGAGATTGTGATGGAAGCGGTGGTCATTGAGAAGGTGAACAAGAATGCTCAGCTGTTGCCGTCAAGTGCACACCTCCTTGTGACCATCCGACAGCTGTAATGCTTTTATAGCGTGCAGCTTAGTGCCCTGTCAGCCAAATGCACCGTGGGTGCTTGACCTCATTCTAGGCTCCGTATGTGCGTGTCTTCTGCCAAGGGCAGCACGGCCGGGAGGGCAGCACACACCAGGAAGGCGGATGGCTTGCACGCGTGCTGCCATGTGCTGGTCCCATGGTTGAAAGGCTGCAGACTGTGGATTGAATCGATGTCTCCTTCTCTGCACTCCCCACCTCTCCCCACCCAAAAGCAATGCCGTGCCTTCTTCACTGGTGCATCGTGCCTTCTTCACTGGTGCAAGCCTGTGTTCTGTCTGTGCACTTTTGCTGCAGGAGTTTGTGTGCGACGCGCTGCCTGTGGACCTAATTGGCATGAACTCGCGCCTCATGGGTCAGTACATTGAGTTTGTGGCTGACAGGCTGCTGGTGGCGCTGGGCAACCCAAAGGTGCGAGAAGGGGCGCTACTTAACTGCTGAAGCATGTGTTGGGAGTTGGGTATGAGGTTGGAGCTGACAAAGTGTCCAGTTTGGGGTACCTCGCATGATGGATGCAATATGGAGGGGAGCCAGTGCTGCGCTAAAGGGCCGTGTGCATCAGGGGGTGTGCGTGTTTGGTGGATTCCATGCAGCAGGGGCAGTGGGCGGGGCCAGGCAAGGTGCAGGGATTTTGCGGACTAGGATGTGTGCAGTATCAAGTGGCAGCTTCATGAATCCAGCTCCCGCTTTATCCACCATGCATAATCAACATGACTGTCCTTTGCTTTCCTCCCCGCAGGCCTACAATACGTCCAATCCCTTTGACTGGATGGAGCTCATCTCGCTGCAGTGAGTGCACCCCGACTCCTGCCCTACATCCCGTCACTGCTGCTGCTGCTGCCACCACCCAGTGGCTCCCTGCAAAGGCATCTTGCCCGTATGCCGTGCCGCGCACACCCTGTTCGTGCCTTTGCCTCTCAACCATTTGCCAGGTCTTCCTTACCTCACCCCCGCCTGTCCTTGTACCTGGTTTACAAGCCGCCTTCTCAGTGTGGATGAGTCATACTTTCCTGCTGCAGGGGCAAGACCAACTTCTTTGAGAAGCGTGTGGGCGACTACCAGAAGGCCGGTGTGATGAACGGCATGAGCGGAGACAACCACACCATTGCTTTCGATGAGGACTTCTGAGCCAACAACCGTGCTAGAGATCAGCTGGTGCCGGACCACATGCTGATATCCAAGTCAGGGATGGCAGCCTGGCAGTGACCACCAGGCAGGCGACCAGCAGCTGACAACCCATTATTTTGGCGCTGACGGGCAGCTCATGCGCAACAGACAGCATCGGCTGCCTGACTGACCTTCCTGCGACCACCCTCCTTACTTTCTCAGCCCTCCACCCCCACCCATGGAGACTGTTACTTAGGTTGTTAGCTGAGAATGACTACGCAGGCAGGGTTTTGACTCACCACACAACACACCAGCCAGCCAGAATACCTTCCCAGTCTGTGCATTCTTCACACCAACATTCTTTACCCCTCCTTTTTCGCTCCCCCTCTCGCTCCCAATTTAGGCAGGCCAGCCCCACTTTCATTACTCCTGCTGGGCATTGCAGTGCATGCCAGCACAGGTAGCTGGGAAAGATGCAGCTAGCAGCACTAAGCAGTGTAGGACTAGCAGGTCTCAGCCGGCGGTTGCTGCAAGCAAGCACGCCTGATCTTTTCCCTGCTGGCCACCCAAGACTTTCACTCCGTGGCAAGATTTCAATTATATCAGGCTGTAATTTCGTACCAGGCACACTGTAAGAACACACTGAGGATTGGCTCTTGTAAGGACATCTGGAGAGCAGTTACAGCTGCAGGCTGGCTTTTAACGTGAAACTGTTTTAAGTTTGTCCTGCCAGCAAGCCTCCCTCTCATGGTGGCGGTGCCTTTCAGGTTCCGTAAAGCCCCACAATGCTGTCCACGATGGTCCCTCAACAGGATCAAGCCTCACAGAGGTGCCAGCAGTCGGTGCAGCTCCACCACGGCATCCCTCAGCCGCTTCTGCAGGCAGGTGGGCAGGCAGGCACGTGCAGGTTGCTTTACGGGGTAGACGGGTGGGCAGGGCGGCGGGATGCACACGCAGACAGACCTCTGCTTGACCCAATGCTGCGGCGCTTAATGAAAGAGACTGGGTGAGCTAGCCCCCGATGAATCTCACCCTGACTCCAGCCCCATGAGCCCAGAGCCGTCCCCACAGCTACCCCCACACCCATCCCCCCACACCCACCTGGAACAGCGGGTCCAGCGCCTGCGCCTGCTCCAACCACGCCCCGCACTGACGCATGATGCGCCACCTGCGACAGGCGATGCCACAAGAGTAAGCTGGCTGGCTGCTCACCCTCCATACCCGGAAATGCCCCCAGAGCGTGACAAAGATGGCAGGCTGGCCATTGACAGAGGGGGAACGAGCTGTGTTTCACTGGGAGGTAGGAAGGCAAGGGAGGCTTAAGCACACACAGGGAACAGCGAGCTGACCAGCTACAAGCAGAACGGGGAGCTGCTGGAGCTGTTTGAGCTGGGCCATCAGCCCTCACTTGAGCAAGCGGAAGTGCGTGCAGGTGGCTGCTTCAAACCCAGGCCTTGGGTGGCGCAGCTGGTCAATCATGGCGTAGCGTATGCTGTTGAGCCAGATGTCTGCAGTTGCACCAACAATGACAAGCAAGACTGACGTGGTAAATGGGCATGTGATGCAGCGATGTTTCAACAGTAAGCTGGAGCAGTTGGGCCCAGCAAGCTGCTGGGGTCAAGTGGTGGGGTTGTGGGTGTCGCTCACGCACCCGCGTTGTACTTGAGACTGGACGCAACTCCCTCCGCGGTTCCCCGCATTCCATCATAGGCGGGTTCATTGTAGTAAGGGTCCTCAATGAAGATCATGCCCTGCAGGCAAACTTGGGGCACACAGCGGCACAAAGTGTGAGCGGGAAGCGGCGCACACCCATGAGGCGGGTTTGGTTGTTGCAGAAAATTCTTCCGGCAGTAGGCAATTTGGTGAAGCATGTGCGAGGGTGAAAGTAAGCGGGCAGCAGGCTGGTGCTAAACCTTGGCAGGCTCAAGGGCAGGGCAGCGGGACGACTGGTAGTGGCTGACACAGCGGGCACTGCGCAGTGGAGAGGTGAGGGGGGCAGGCCGCGGGGCAGATGGCACGCGCCTGAAGTGAGAGGAGGAGCTGGAAGAGGTTGGAGTGGCCTGGGCGCCACTTCTCGCTGTCGTCACCGCCGTGCCAGGTGCCCAGCAGGCTGAGGCACACCTTGCCGTCTGCAGCGGGGGCGTTGGCAGTAGGGCACCAGCATAGGTGTTGTTTTGAGGGGTATGGCCAGGACGGTGGGAAGGTATCGGGAGAGAGGATGTGGAGGGGGCAGAGAGAAGGGTGCCGGGCAGGCACCCACTTTTCATGAACTGTGAAGGTTGCCAGTTGCATCGTGACCCTGCCCCAGGGCCCACCCTCCGGCCACTAATCCACCCAAATCCACCCACCCACCCACCCACCCGCGTATAGGTTTGGGTTGAAGCGCGCCACGCCGCCGCCCGTTGTCTCCAGCTCCATCAGCGGCGGCACCTGCGGGTAGTCGTCTGCAGGCAGGCAGGACAGCAGGAAGGCAGGCAGGCAGGCAGGCAGGCAAGACAAGGGGATGAGCTCGGAGCTCAACGTGGGGCAGCATGGCAGGGTAGATGTGGACGACTTATGGGGTAGGGGCTGTTGTGGGCGGAACGGGGTGAGGTGTGTGGGTGTGTGGGCGGAGGGTGGATTGGGGAGTGGGGGTCAAGCTGCTACAAGTCGGGCGAGCATGGACAGATTCGGTGCAGCACTCAGGTGCAACACAGCCCGATGCAGGTAGCGCAAGAATGAAGACTGTGCGTTGTTGAACGGGCCACGTGGGACCCTTTGGAGGCACCCTAGCCACCCCACAAATGCGGCCCCCGCCCACCCGGAAAGTAGACGTCGAATATGAAGCAGCCACCGTAGTAGGGTGTTCCCTCGGGACCCGTGATCAACGCCCGCATCTTGTCCATGCGCTCTGCGGCAATGCGACAGGGGCACAGAAAGATTGGGGCTTTGGTACAGGAAGGGCACAGGAAGAGAAGAAAGACAGGTGCGGCGCTGGCGCAGCTCGCATCTTTTCCACGCACTGAGCAACGGTGGCATGTACAGGCGCCAACAGGGGGCAGCAAGGTGTGCCACACCACACTGATTCACGCTGTGCTGTGCTGTGCTGTGCTGTGCTGTGCTGTGCTGTACTTCACATCAAGCAAGACATGCCCCTTTCCCTGCCATTCTCTGTTGCTCCCTGCCCCCTGCCCCGTGCCTCACCCACGTCGTGCCTGACCAGAATTGAGCTGGCGGCGTAGATGGGCAGCCGCGTACGCCCAGAGAAGCCGCGCACCTCCTTGCTCAGCGCCTTCATCTTGGCTGCACAGTGTGGGTGTGGGTGTGAGGGTGAGTTTTGGGGGGCGAAGGG
>JAAMXP010002183.1:375-11764 GCA_019693395.1 Ettlia oleoabundans | reverse complement strand
CCAAAACAACACCCACACATCCACAGAAACCAACAAGCACTACACACACCCCACCACACCCCACACACCTCGTCACTCAGCGCTGGTTCCTGCAGCTGCAGCCGCTGCATCTCCTCTGTGAGGCCTGGCAGCTGCTGCTGCTGCAGCTGTCCGCCACTGGCCAAGCCAGCAACAGGGCTAGCAGGCAATGCAAATGCTCCTGCCCCTGCTGCGTCACCTTCCGCTGCAGGAGGTACAGCGGCTGCTGCTGCCTTGGTTGCTGCTGCAGACGATGCAACGGTGGCGCCTGCCACTGTCGCCGGAGCAGCAGCAGCGGCAGCTGCCTCTTCCGCCCGTCGCTGCTTGGAGGACTTGGTGCTGAACATGCGAGTGAACAGGCTGCCGCCAGACTTCCTACTGCTCAGCAAACCAGTTGCCGGGCTGCGGCTGGCGGGCTCAGCTGGAACTGTTTGTATGCTCGCTGGATTAGAAGCAGCAGATGATTCAGCGGCAGGTGACTGGGCAGCAGGTGGGATGGCTGGTTCAGCAGGAGGTGATTGGTTGGCAGCTGGCTGAGCGCCAGGCAAAGAGGAGGGGGCAGGTGCCACCCTGGCACCCTCGCTGACCTGGCTGCCGCTGCCACCCTGGGTGGAAGCGGCAAGGGCAGCTCCGGCGGCACCCACGGCCACAACTGCCGCAACCGCTGGTGCAACCTCGCCGGTGGCGGCTGCAGGGGGGGCACAACATCAGCGGTGATATTAGGATTGAATCGATGGCGGTTCAACACAACACAGCACTTAGTGAAAAGCACCCACTAGCGTTAGGGAACGTAGGAAGTAGCATAGTAGTCATCGACTTCATGCACACACGGCTACACCTGCGTCCATCACAGGAGGACACAACGCACAGCATGGCAGCTCACCGTCGGCAGGGGCCGCAATAGGGCCTTGGGCACGCTGAGCCACGGTGAACTCCTCAACTGTGCTGCCCGAGTCTACCTTGTCAGCACCTTCAACGACTGGCATGGCATCAGCTGCTGATGCCGCCGCCGCTGCTGCTGCCGCTGCTGCTGCATTGCTTTCCTCCATTGCTGCCTTCTGTGCAGCCTCATGTTGCTTGGTAGCGCTCGCTGCACCCTCGGCTGCAGCGGCTGCTACTGCGGCAGCGGCTGCTGCCTGCTGGGCTTCGAACATCCCACACTGTGCAGCTGCGTCAGCTGCAGCACGAGCGGCACCCTTTGCTGACTCGGCTGCCTTCAGGGCAACCGTGGAGGAGTCTGCCGCCGAAGCCTCCTCTGCTGCTTTTCGGGCAGTATCAGCTGCCTCAGTGGCAGCACCCAGTGCCTCTGCCTTGGCGGCTGCTGCCTCCTGTGCAGCCCGGGCGCTTGGCGCAGGCTGCGCTGACACACCTGTAACGCAGAGGGGCAATAAACACAAATCTAGTTACTAAAGCAAGCAATGTTGAGGTGGAGTTGTAATCCCGGCTCGAAGACTGCACAAACACAGAAAGCAGAAGCGGGTATTCAACCGATGCAACCCCAAGGGGCAACCAGCACTATTCTGACCGGTAGTGAGTGGAATAAACTGTTACGGAACGAAGCAAGGTGCAACCACCTACCCAGTGCCTTGGCAGCTGCTTCAAATGCCTCCTCCAACTGCCAGGCCTCGTCAGCTGCCTGCTGTGCTGCCACCAGCTCAGCGCCAGTGGCAGCAGCGCTGACTAGCTGGACAGCACGTTGTGCGGCGTCAAGTGCAGCCTGCCGGTCTGCAATGACAGTTGCTGCCTTCTGTGCCACGGTTGCCTGCTCGCTGGCCTGGCTGGCAGCCAGCTCAGCCTCTGCGGTGCCCGCCTGCTTGGCAGCCTGCTGGGCAGCAGCGGCAGCGGCTGCTTCTGCGGCAGCGGTGGCAGCATCCACATCTGGGGCGGACATGGCGGCTGCTGCGGCCTGCTGGGCGGAGGCAGCAGATTGAGAGGCATCTTGCTGGGCGGCAGACCTGGCAGCCGCCGCTTGCTGCACCGCCTTGGCTGCCTCTGCTGCCCGCACTGCTGCGTGACCTGCAACAACAGTGCCCGCCCGCTCTGCCGCCTGTTCCGCACCAACGGCAGCAGCCACTGCTGCTTCTGCCTTGGCCGCTGCAGCTGCCGCCTCTTGCTGTGCTACCTCCTTTGCTCCAACTACTTGCTTCACCACCGCGACATGCGTAGCTGCCTGCTCCGCTGCTGTCAAAGCCGCCTGAGTGCCTGCCCGCTCTGCGGCCTGCAGGGCTGCCTCACCAGCCTTCTCTGCAGCCTCAACCAGTTGTATGGCTTCCTGCATGTCATTGACAGCTGCTACGCTGGCAGCTGCAGCATGTGCCTGCTCAGCAGCTGCCGAAGCCTCTTCCTCTGCGGTCTTCTTGGCGGCAGCTGCCTGCTTCGCTGCCGTCACATGCTGAACAGCCTTGTCAGCCGCTGCCATGGCCGCCTGGGTGCCAGCCCGCTCTGCGGCCTGTTGGGCGGCCTCAGCAGCAGCCACCGCTGCCTTAACTTTTTCCATCGCTGCATGCATGTCACTGGCAGCTGCTAGGCTAGCAACAGCAGCAATTGCCTGCTCAGCAGCTGCCGAAGCCTCCTCTTCAGCAACTGCCTTGGCGGCGACAGCACCTTGCGCCTCCACAGCCCGCTCAGAAGCAACACGACTAGCCTCCGCTGCTGCTGCTGTGCCTGCCGCCTCAGCAGCAGCGCTGGCTGCTGTGGCCGCCGTCGCAGCGGCCTCAGCAGCCTCTGCTGCTGCTCCCAGATTGTCTGCAGCGGCAGCGGAAGCTGCTGCTTGCTCTGCTTTGCCGGTTTCACCCTGGGCTTCCTCCTCCGCTGCAGCCTTTCCAGTTGCCGCCGTCTGAGCAGCCGTGGCATTCTGGACTGCTGAAGCAGCAGCCGCAATAGCAGCGGGCAATCCTGCAAAAAGCACGCGGTCATAAGGGAAGGTGGGTGGGCTAGGGGCTGGGAAAAAACAGACTCAGTTGCACTTTAGCGGCAACAAGGTTGAAATAAATGCCTAATCCCAAGGTACATGCATACTGTAACTCAATTGCACAGAAAACTGCACAAAACTTGCATCTACTCACCAGATTGAGCCGCCTGTCTCTCAGCAACCTGGGCAGCAGCCAACGCTTCCTGTGCTGCCTCCAGAGCAGCTGCACAGCTGTCTGCCGTGGTTGCTTTTGTGGCCAGCTCAGCCACCTGTTCGGCGGACCTGCTGGCGGCACACACAGCCGCCACAGCTGCTGCGCCCCGATCCGCAGCCTGTGCCGCTTGGGCAGCTGCCTCGGCTGCAGTGCTGGTGCCGGCCTCTTGGGCAGCAGCCTGGGCTGCTGCTGCCGCCGCCGCAGCAGCCTCTGCTGCCCTGGCAACAGCGGCAGCATCACCCGCTGTTGTCAGCTCCGACGCTGCCTGCTCCGCCACTTTGGCAGCAGAACCTGCCGTCTCGTCAGCACCAGCCTTGCTGCTGGCTGCTGCCTGCGCAGCAGCCGCTGCGGCTGCTGCTGCCATGGCTGCTGCTAACGCCGCCGGCAGTCCTGACTTGGAAGCAGCCTCTTCGGCCGTTCTCGCTGCAGCAGCAGCTGCTGCCGCTGCCTGGGTGGCTGACAGGCTGTCGCTGCTGCCCTTTGCTACCTCTGCTGCTTGCTCCGCATCAGAAGCGGCTTCTGCTGCTGCAAGCCAAGAGACGACTGCAGCAGCGGCAGTTTCGGCCTCTGCTGCTGCAGCCTCTGCACGGCTGGCGGCTTTGACAGCTCCTGTAGCAGCACACTGGTTAGCTGCCTTCCTCGCAGCCACTGCTGCCGCTGCAGCCGTGGCTGACGCTGCCATAGCTGCATCTGCATCGCTGGCTGTGCGGGCGCCCTCAACAGCAGTTGCTGCTGCTTGCGCTGCTGCCACTGCTTCCTCCTCTGCCAAAGACCTGGCAGCAGCAGTCTCCTGCGCTGCTGTTGCTGCAGCCGCGGCAGCTGCTGCCAGTTCGCTGGCGGCAGGCAGGCCTGCGAGGAAAGCGCGATAGCACGGAGCATTAGCAGACACAACACACACATTTAACAGTGCGGATGATGAAAGCTGGACAGAGCTCAAGTGGGCTTGAGCATGGCCTTATACAGAGGGATGCAATTGAGGGCAAATGAGCAAAGCAAAGGGTGCTATCTGCAGATGCCAGGAAGTTCCATCTGCAAAGACAACAGAACAAACTTGCAGAGGCAGGGGTGCTCCAGCTGTAAGGCTCACCAGATGCAGCAGCAGCCTCCTGCGCCTGCTTGGCGGCAGCCTGTGCGCTTTCCACTAGCGCCATGGTGCCTGCAACTGTGTCCTCCTGCTGTGCCTGCCGAGCCAGGCTGGCGGCCAGCTCAGCTGCCTGTGCTGCAGCTGCAAGTTGCTCCACAGCCGCAACTGCCTGGCAGGAAGCCTGCACTGCCTCGGTTGCCTTGCTGGCGGCCTGTGCCGCTGACTCAGTGCCTGCCTGGGCAGCTGTATTGGCAGCAGCCTCAGACGCGGCCACAGCAGCCTCCAGGGCTGACCTGACAGTCTCCACCTCTGTGGTAGAACCTGCTCGAGCAGCAGCTGCTTCAGCAACTCGCAGGCTGTCAGCGCATGCCTGCTCTGCAGCTGCCCTGCCGCTCACTGCATCCAACGCCTGCGCTGCATGCTGAGCAGATGATTCAGCCACCTCCAAGGTTGTTGGAGGCAGCCCAGCCTCTGCCATTGCAACCCCTGCTGCCCTGGCAGCCTGCAGGGCTTCCTCTGCCGCCTGCTGGGCCGCCGCCAGGTCATCAGCTGTAGCCGCCGCTGTAGAGACCTCAGCGACATGCTCCGCTGCCTGGCTGGCGGCCTGGAGGCTGGCCAGAGCGGCCGCCGCCTTCTGTGCAGCACTAGCCACAGCTGCTGCTTTGCCTGCCGCTTCAATCGCAGTGGGGGTTGCGGCTTGCTCTGCCGCCTGCTGCGCTTTGCTGGCAGCAGCAGCCGCCACGTCAGCAGATGCCTGTGCCGCAGCCGCCATGTCGTCAGCTGCCTGGCCATTCCCCGCAACAGGTACGCTGAGTGCTGCCTCCAGTGCTGCTTCTGCCTCCTTCACTGCCTGTGAGGCACACTCCTCCGCCTCAAAGCGGGCAGTGATGCCCTGCACGAGAGCAGCAGCCTCTTGAACAGTGCTTGTTGCTGCCTCAGCAGCAGTCCCCGCCAGCCCTGCAATGGAAGCATATGCAGCGGTGATGTTTGTCGGGTAACACAAGGGACATAGCGTTGGTCAACACAAATTCGTGTGGCTGAAAGCATATCACAGCCCAGCCTAGCTTTGGTCCAGTAGGTAAATGCAGCTAAGTATTAAAACACAGGCTTGACATTCCAGCAGGAGCGTTAATCCAAAGCAGCCACAGCACCCACCTGAACCTGCAGCAGCGCTCTCAGCCGCATGTGCCATCTCCAGTGCCTCCTGCGCTGCCTGCTGTGCTGTGGAGAGCTCCTTAGCTGTGGCGGCGCCTGCCAGAAGCTTTTGGGCGTAAACCACAGCGCTCCTGGCAGCAGCACGTGCGCTGATCACTGACAACGCCTGCTTCGACGCTTCTGCACTGGCGCAAGCCTGTGCTGCTGCTGCCGCTGCAGCTTCTGCGCCTGCCTGTGCAGCCGCGTCCTTGGCAGCCTCTGCTGCTGCGGCTGCCACCTCCGCTGCTGCAGCAGCGGCTGCAGGGTCGGGAGCAGTCCAGGCTGCTGCCGCGGCTGTTTCCGCCTCGTCTTGCTTGACAGCAGCCAGCTCCTCGCTTGCTGCCAACTCGACGGCAGCTTTTTGAGCTGCCGCCAAAGCTGCAAGGCCGGCATCACCCACGGCCTCTGCTGTCACCATCGGGCTGCCTGACGCCCCCTCAGCAACAGCCACAGCCTCTCCAGCAAACACGACTGCTGACTCAAGCTCCACATCCACACGTGCAGCACCCACCACCATAGGGCGCCGCGCGGCACGCTGAGCTACTGTGAACTCTTCCACCTGCCGGCAAGCTGCTGCCGGGTCAACTGGAAGCGAATCAGCATTGCCCACTTCCATGGAGGCAGCCGGGTCAGAATCCTGGAGGGCTGCCATGGCGCCCGAGAGCAGACATTGGTCCACGCTGCCGGTAGAGGCGGCAGCAGCAGGAGAGGCACCGCTGGCAGCTGCTGTTGCCCCATCTGCTGCGGAAACGGCCACTAGGCTGATGTCGCCAAACACCGAGGGTGTGAACACCTGCAGCACGCCCAGGGAGTGAACAGCATCAGCATTTGGCGGTGAAGATAAAACAAATTGGTTGTTGAAGCTGGGGAGGACAAATTGCCAAAGGAATGTGGAGGAGCAACCCCTGCAGCCCATGGCAGGCCTAGAATGGACAGGAGGCCGCAATGGAACGTTTCCGACGGTGGAAGTAGGAGACCAATAACGCGTAGCCAATACGGCAGTTGGGAAGGAGGGCATGTAAGCATCTACAACAGCAACCACACACCTGCTTTGCATCATTCTGCAGCACCAAGGCGACGTACTGCGCCTCCTCAGCGGCCGTACTGCTGCCACGTGGCAAAGTGGTTGCCACTGTGACCAGCAGCGAGCCGTCAGCGACAGGCACCATGCTGGCCACCTCAGCAGCGCTGCCCTCTGCATACAGGTAAGAAAAACAGCATTAGATTAGCCAGCTGAGCCGGCCGCAGACCGCCAGGCTAGCAAGTCTGCATTCGACATTGACCTGACAGCATAATGAGGCAGGCAGCAAGCTGAGCGCCCAAGCAAGGAAAAAGTGGCTGACAACTCCCACCAAGGGGGAAAATGCTCATGTGCACAACAACCAACTCACTGAAGATTGTTTCATCACCTGGCAGAGCACACTCAAAGGCCTGTAGGAGTTGGCGCTGCTGCTCCTCCCTGCTGGGAAAGTTGCCGGCGCTGCTGGCAGGCACACTCAGGGTGTAGTTGAGTGGGGAGGCGGCAGCAGCCGCGCTGGCCACCAGGGTCCCAAGCGAGACGGCGCTTGTGGAAGGCGAGTTGACTGGAGCTCTAACGGCACTGGCGGCGCCGCTGCTTGGCGCTGTCCCAGCCTCCTCTGGTGTGGCTGTTGGGTCATCAGGGAAGGTGGGCTTTGCGACAGTGGCTGGACTGACACCAAAGGCTTGGTAGCTCTCGGTGACTGCATGGCAGGGCAGCATTAGGCCTGGTGATGAGCTCAGAGGTGTAAGACCCTGACTTTGTCCCTTTGTCCTTACAGCAACCAACCCACGCTGCACTTGTAGCCTGGAGCAAGCAGCAGCACTGTACACTACCAACGACATACATATGGGCAGCACACGCGCTCGCTGGCCCTGTGCCTGCACCTACCTGACACCGAACCCTCTGCCAACGCATTCACATTAAGGTGGAATCCGGGTCGTCGAGCTGCACCACCACCACCTGCTGCCGCGTCTGCTGCCACAGGAATCCCCTCTCCCTTGCCCTGTCCATTCCCCTCACTGGTGGCTGCCGCGTCCCACCCAACCACTGCCGACGCCGCAGTGGCGCCCCCAGCAGCGGCCAGGGTCAGGGCAGCGGCAGCTGCCTGACCGGCACCACTGGCATGCACCGGGGTTTGCAAAAAATCAAACACATCCGACTCACGCCTGCTAAGGGCACTTCGGGCAGACGGAAAAGCGCTGTCGGGAGCCTCCCGCTGCCAAGCGGGGGTGCTGTCAGGCGTCTGCTCCTGCTGCCAGTCCTGCCGGTAAGCAACCTCTGTTGCAGCTAGGGATGCCGTGTTGAGCGGCGGGACGCCGCCAGCAGAGACGTGTTTCCCAGCTGTCACAGCAAGGGATGCAGTTGGTGCTACAGCAGCTGCTGCCATTGATGTTGGTGTGACGAGGTTGTCGAACACGTCGCTGGTGGCTGTCATGGGGGTGGCGGGGAAGCTGCCGTAGCCTGTGCCAGCAACAGAGCCTGTTGCTGGCGCTTGACGAGTCTGTGTGTTGATCCCACGCAGAGCCTGCACGACAGGAGAGAGGGGTTCAGGATGAACAGCAACAGGAGCACAAGTATGTGGCAGGTTCAACAGCACCAGTTTAAAAGGCACTAGGCAACGAGCCATGGGAATTGGGCGCCGCAATGCCGAGCAGCTATCCAGCAACTAGCTGCAACAGCACCCCGCCATGACACAGGATGCCCACTCACCAGCGGCGGGCCAAAGTCTGCCGCCTCGGTGCGGGGGGTGGCAAGGAAGTCAAACACATCGGACCGAGCCGTCAAGGGCGGCGAGCCCGGCAGCCCGCCTTCGCGGTCCCCCACACTGCTGGCCCCTGCCCAGTGGCTCTTAATGGTGGTTTTGCCTTTTTCCACATCATCAAGGGCCATATCAACCACGCTGTCAGCTGCCAAGAATGGCACTGCCGGAGGAGAGCGCAGGTCGTCAAACACGTGAAGGCTGGAAAGGGCTGGCCCTTTTGCAGGTGATAGGCCCACCTGTAAGTAACAGGCAGGAGTGCAGGCAGCCACAGAGGCAGGTAGTGTCACCAGATGAGCAAGCCGCATGAGGCAGAAATGGGTCTGTAGACAGGCTGCGCAGCCGCTCAACCAACGCAAAAGCAAACGCAGCAAACGGCGCGGGCAACAGCTTTGTTGGTCCTTTCTGTCTGCCTGGAACTGAGTGTTAAAGCTAGCATGCAGCAGCTCACCATCTCCCCCGCAGTTCTCTGCCGCTTTGCCGCCGAGCCTTCCAGCTGCGCTGAAGCGGCAGCTGCGACTGCCAGGCCATCGGCGGCGTGCTGCAGCACCAGCTGATAGTCACGCTCCGGATCGCCATACCCCTGCCCGACCACATACACAGGGACGCACAGAAATACGAGGCGATAAAAGAAGCAGGTGTGGGTAAGCCATCCTGGTGCACCCAAGCAGAGCATACAGTCAATAGTTACTGCATGCCTTTGCCACACGCAATCCCCTTCTCACCTCTGCATACAGCTGTTGCAGGCCCGCCACCGTAAGGCCTTGCTGCTGAACATGTGCCGGGAACGCCGCCCACACCTACAGGGGACCATAACAGTAAGGTGACTGCGAGATTGGTGGCGACGGCATGTGCTATCTTAGGGGTTGCTTTAAGCAGCGCAGCGATGGAGCATTGTGCAAGGCGCTGGTTGCACTCAGCGCCATTCAAGCTGATGAGTCACCCACCTCTTCCACAATCAACCCCAGCGTCGCTTCGTCCAGCGGCAACTCAAGATTCACTGCTCTGACAAGCCAGGCTACCTCAGCCTGCACACACATTGACGAGGGAATAAGATGCAGGTCCAAACACAGACAGAGCGGCAGATGGCGGCAGCTGAGATAAGCGCTGCTCATCCCGGCGCAGCAAGTCGCCTCCAATCTGCTGATCATCAAGTTAGGCTATATGTCAAGGATCAGGCGCCTGGAAGGTGCAGCAGCTTGCCAGCCAGCCCGGCAGCTGTCCCCGCGCACCTCGTCCAGCCCGCCGTCACGGTTCTTGTCCGTGGCCTCAAAGACAGCCTGCACCCCATCCACCTCCATGGTGCCCGCCCTTGCGGCTTCAGTCACTCCGGCGCGCACAAAGCGTCGAACTTGCTTGAACGCCTGATGCAGCTCACGACGTCTTTGACAAATCTACCGATTACTGTTATAATGTTATAACCTCGCTGCTGTTCGTTAGGTTTGAAGCGAGCAGTACGGCGAGAGAGCACTACATATATGTCGGCTGCTATTTCCACAAGCCTCATCGCTCAGGGCATTTTCTGGCTTTTTTGTATGCGCCAAACAATGCTCTCTACGGCCTAGAGTCTGGCCTCCCTCGGCACATTCCGATCCTGCGACTGGAATCATGGACTTCAGCTTCGTCGACAGTGGTCTGCAGCGCAAGCAACAATCAACGAGTGGCGGTGGTCCCGGCATGCAACGGCAGGCTGGTGGGGGCCTTGCGCAACCGCCAGCCGCCCCTGCTGCCGCTCCCAGCGGCGGCATCGCCATCCCCTCTTTCCGGGAGGTGCAAAGAGCCGAGCAGCAGCGGGCTGCCATGCCCAACTTCTTCAGAGCAAGCAGCACAGGGGCAGTAGCAGGGCCTGGCTCCCGTATCAGGTGTGGTGCCTTGCCACATCTGGCGCAGCCACACGGGCATATGTCCCCCGTGCAGACCTTCTTGTTGCAGAGCCGTATTGCCATGTTGACAGTGCAGCACCATCTTCACGCCAATCGCAGACAAATGACACGAGGCTTAGACACAAACCTTTCTTTGTCTCCTCCCTCATAATGCATTTGCAGCCAACCGACACCAAACCAGCCATCGGTCAATCCCTTCTCGTTCATTGGCGGCAGCAGCGGTGGCGCTAGGCCACCAACAGCACCGCCCCAGCAGCAGCAGCAGCAGCAGCAGCAACAGCAACAGCAATACCGCCAGCAGCCCACGCCCGCTCAGCACGCTCAGCATGCTGGGCAGCAGCAGCAGCAGGGCGGCGTCCGCATTGCCAGCGCCTCCAACTTCCCACGCCCGCCGCCAACCTACCAGCAGCAGCGGCAGCAGCCATACCAGCAGCAACAGCATGCACATCAGCAGCAGCAGCAGCGGCTCGGGCCCCTTGCAGGCAACAATTGCCCGCCAGCACTGCCACCGCAGCAGCTGCACCAGTCAGCGCCACAGCAGCCCCGCCCGGGATTCCAGCAGGCCGTGCCGCCTTATCAGCAACCTGTACCGCCCTTCCAGCAGCAGCAGCAGCAGTTTCCAGCCAACGCCATCATTGTCAGCAGGCGGCAGGAGGGTAACCCTGTCCTTAAATACATCAGGTGGGTGCATACATCGGCGAGGGCTGGTGGTTGATGTGATTTTAGGTTGATGCGAGTTTGGGTTGGGTTAGGTCGGGTTGGGATGTTTGGAAGTGTTTGTTGGGAGGGCAGGTTGGTTCTGAACTACATCAGCTGCACACGGTTGGCTGGGTGCTGCAGCTTTTGCTGGTTGTCTCGGCTTGGCTCAGCATGCCTGATAATATTGCTCAGCTCGGACTCACAGAGCGGTTGCTGTGGGTTGCACTGCTGATCCATTCGCCGCTTCCCCTACATGTACCTTCATGGCCATCCAGTACCCAGCCTGCATTAGTTGTTCAGCTCCGCTGCACCACACATGCTGTGCCTGTTGGGCACGCAGTCTATAAAAAAGGCGCCTGTCGTGGGTGGGTTGGAGGATGGGTGGGGGGCAACTGATCTCACACGACCCGCGATGCGTCTGCCAGTCCCTTTGTTGGTTGCCCCCACACATGCAGGAATGTGCGGTGGCAGTACGGCGACATTGTGCCTGACTACCTGGTGGGACGTGATGCCGCCTGCCTCTTTCTTAGCCTCAGGTGGGCCAGACGTGTGTATGGTGAAAGTGAGAAGTGGTGTGGTGGCGGGTGGCGGTGTGTGTGGGGGGGG
>JAAMXP010002182.1:4288-19312 GCA_019693395.1 Ettlia oleoabundans | reverse complement strand
CCCTTGCTCCTTGCCCCATCATCCCTCACAAAGCACCTCCCCTTCCCTCACTCTTCCATGGCCCGGATGATAAGCTTCCCTGCAGTCCTTGTGATCCTCTCCCAGTGCTGGGTTCATATGCTTGGTGCTCATCAGCTGCCTGGGTCTCTGCCCTCCTTTGTGCACTGCTGCGCATCTCAGCAACCTGCACTGAGGTGCGTCGGCTTTTCAGCCTGTTCAGGACAGCTTATCCTTTTTTTCATAGTTGAGCCCGGGCCTCTCTCTTTCCTGCACTGACAGGGATGAGGGGAAGGGGTGTCACGCTGTACTGGGGCATCCCACACATGAATGTTTCTCCCACTTCATGTTGTGCTGTTGCACCGAAGCGAGTGTTAGTGCAGCAGTTGAATCCCGCCGGGTGTCCACATACCATGTGTTGCCTTGAAGGTTGCCATATCATGTACCAAGCGCGCATCGTGCCACCCCTTCCCCCTCCCAAAATGGAGTGGGTGGGCGGGTGTGTGGCCAGTTGCAAAGTGAGGGTGGGTCAATATGTTGTGGGTATGCTACTCACTACTTCTTGCACAGCATGTGAGCCCTGCTTTCAATTTGTGTATAACAGCTGGCCCCATGCGTGCGTTGGGAGGGAACAGTTGAATGAATACGCTTGCTTCCCAAACAGCATGCTAGCTATGGTTAGCAGCATGAGCACACCCATTGTCCTCACTCTTCTTGTAACTTCATTTCCATTTCCAATCCATTTCCATTGCCAACCCATTTCCCTGTTGTGCTCCAAACTTCCAAACTAACTTTTTTCGCGTGTCCTGTGGGACCACAGTTTTTCCGACCATGTGTCTCGGCTCCTGCCACACCCATTGCAACCGTGTGCTTGCATCGTTTCCCCTCCACATCAGCTGCTGTATGACTCCCTGTACAGACCTGCTCAATCCAGTTGCCATGTTGAGAACCTGTAGATGCATAACCTTGAGGCGGCATAAATGCACTGTTGAAATAATCTCACGACAGAATTTAGCCAATCGTACTAGTTGATTTTACAACCAGCTACTAACTAGCGATGAAGTGGTGAGCACCAGAAGCGGAGGGTCAAGCGGGAAGGACATCCAGCAGCATCCAGGCTCAGCAATGGCAGAGGAGCGCTGGGCTGTTACAGCACAACCAGCAGCACCAAAGCAAATAGTGCTGCCGCTGTCGCTGCTGTTATTTGCAAACCGGCGCGGCTGCTGCTGCTTGTGACCCGGAACTGCGCAAGTATACCTGCAATTAATCAGAAGGTGGTGCTTGAGCTAATGTCGTTTCTATCACCCCCTTTGTGACAGATGCCAGCAGACGCTGTGACAGGCAAATAAGGCTACCACGGAAACACCTTGCTGGAGCGTTCTGCAGCCTGTAAAGAGGTGGTGAGCACATGCGTTCCACCTCGTCGGGTGAACAGCACAATCACATGCCAGCTGACGAAGAGAACAATAATTGTGTCAGGCCTGCATCAGCCAGTCCGCCCTACCAACCACCCATTGAACGTTACCAGACTGCCATCCCATGCACAGCCACTCACCGTTCTCGCAGTCGTTAGGTACCTGGCTGGTGACCCAATAGTCCCCCAGCTTCTCAGGCAACTTCCACTCATATCGGCCAAACTGCAGCAGGAGCAGGGCATGGCAAGCCCGCAACCTCAGCGCACGCCCAGGCTGATAGCAGCAAAAAGCGCCTCCTGTTGAACTAGTCCCCGGGCGAACTGTTTCCCGGGCAAAGACATACTGGCGCAGCCTTTGTGAGACTACACTAAAACGGATGGCGCTAACCCAATATGGTGCCGCAGTACGCCAATGTATGCAACAGCGGCAGTCGTGGTGCTGTGCGTGCCTGGGTGGAGGGTTGAAGCTCCTGATAGGTATCTGTCTTCCAGGCTGTGTAGTTGGTGGGGCAGGCATCGCTAGGAATTTGGAACAGGCCGTGATTATCTGCATCAGGGCCAATCATAAGCGGAACAGGCAGGTCACCAACATCAGTCTGCAATCAATGAGCAGGTTCCTACAGCCAGCAACGTTCAAGACGTTTTTACAAATAGCAACTGTCGGCCTATGTGGCGGCAAGCTGTATCATACACAGCTGGGCAAAGCGCCACACAGATGACATGGCAGCGTCTCTGCTGACGCACCCGTGCCGGACCAAGAGAACACCGCCGTGGAATTGCCAGGGCACATGCAGATAGGCCCTAGCGTCCCCACTCCCCATGTAATAAAGTATCTATCCCAGCATTTGCCGCCACAACCTGTGGGGCAGCAGACGTGGAGAGGAGCAGGAGCCCAGTCGGCAAGCGGAGGGCGGCAGGGTGACGGTGCCTTGTGCCACTATGGGGCATAAGGTTACAAACGAGCAAGCGTCCGTTAAAATGCAAAGCATACGATACATCAGGCTTGGGGGAACAGATGAAAAAGCGGGGCAAACCCGCCTCAATACGGTTGCGCGTTGGACGCAATGGCCAGCAGGGAAGACAACAGCAATGCGCACTTATGACGGCCGCAGCGGGTGTGCATGAAAGCAGTGCTAACAGCCCTGCGAGAAGGAGCGCGCCAGTTCGTTGCTGCGTGGAACTCATTCGCCAAGCTGCCAACAATGCTGCTGTACCGAGCTGCAGATTGCCGCTTGAGACAAACTGGAATGGCAACTCGTGACGGCAAGTGGTGTGGCTCGAGAGGGAGGTGAAGCTGCTGCTCTGCATGCGGTGAGCGGCAGCGCCAGTTGGCGCCCAAATGCGCATCCCAGGCCTCACTGGGCTATGGTGAACATGCGGTCATTTTACGAGGCAACCTACATCAAAGTGCATGCCATTTCAGGATAATTGGGACGTTTGTGTACATGGCGCGAGGCAGGGACGATGCGGGAGACCAACCCATGGGCACTGGAACTGCATTAGCATGCATAAACAACGAAAACGCAAGCAACATGTAAATGCCCCTTGCTGTTTATACGGTTGATTCGATTCATTAAAACCAGCATCTACAGAAGTAGGGTTTGCTGCTTACAGCCGCTCACTTACAATCATACCTGTGGGTCTGGGCACCTTGGCTGCTGATGTGGGGTGCTGGTACAGAGTACTTCTGCCCCAGTGGCCTGTCAGCTGGAGCTGTAAAAGATGCGATACACAGCATTGGCGAAGCCGTCTGCCAGCAGCATTGACCCGTCTGGCAGCCGCAGGAGCCCCACCGGCCGACCCCAGAACTTGCCGTCCGCCCCCAGCCAGCCCTCCGCAAACACAGTGTGCCCCACTGCCTGGCGACCATCTTCTGAGACCTTCACATGCACAACACGGTAGGCCAGGGGCTCATCACGCACCCAGGATCTGCGCACAAAATTTGTGGCTGTGTTGCTTGGTTCAACGTGCTCGCTGCATGGCGCAGCAACATTGGCATGCCGATAGTGAGCCACGGCAAAAGCAGAAGAACCAGAAGGCACCAAAGTGCATCGCACCCATGCTCTGCAACAAATGCACCACCGTCATAATCTGCCGGCCACTGTTCCCGCTTTCCAGACAATGCGACCCCTGACTGCGCAGTGACGCCGATTGGTGCCCAGTACAGCACACCCAAGGGAGCCACATGTGGGCCCAGAGCCTGAACGGGGGTCGCGGCAACATCTGCAAGTTGCAGGATACAACCACGTCAAGCGCCGGTGCAGCAGCCAGCATATAGCTGATGGTGTTCTCATATGGCCGGCAATGGCCCTGCATGAAGCTGCTGATGACTGCCCTTCCACCCACCTCGGCAGCGTTGAATTAACGCCGTGTTAGTGGGACGCTCCTGAGCCTTTGTTGATATGCCCTCCGGAAAGATGTCTGGGTCGGGGATAATCTGGCCTGGGCCTGGCTCTCGCAGCTCAGGAGGGCCGTCACCCACCCTGGAACTCAAATTCTCGTTAGTTGTGCAGCAATATGATGACGCCAACCTCTCCTGGGTGCCATGCCAAGACGATTTGCTCCCAAAAACATCAAGACACCCAAGCAGTGCTGCCTGCCCTCACCAGTGGCAATATGGCCAGCCAAAGTCAAGGCCTGGTCTGGAGGGTGGCAATGCTGCCAAAAAGTCGTCGGGAAGGTCATTTCCCATTGTGTTGCGCTCCATTTCCACAAACAAGAGATCCCCTGTGCCGGGTTGCCAGTCCCAGCCTGCAGCGTTGCGGATGCCTGCAGCATGAAAGGACAGAGCAGGAGACTCACTGTGAGTATATTCATCAAGATCAATGAATGTGCAAATACAACGGACGCTGGTTGAATGGAGTTGGCTGGGCAAGAACTCAAAGAGAAATTCTGAAGCGAATCTTTACCGTAGGCCATACCTCTGGCCCAGATCTCATGGCCCGATCCATCCTTGGCAATGCGGTGGATGGAGCAGTAGGGGTCGCTGCACAGACCCAGATCAAAGGGGGCCCCAACGCTGAAATACAGCAAACCATCAGCAGGGCCGATACCCAGCGAGCGTCTGCTGTGGTCAGGCTGGGGCGGCAGCAAACCCGGGCCAGCCACAACCATGGAGGTAAGCAGGTTGCCGTCGCAGCCAGCGAGCGCAGCAGCATCCACACCATCGTAACGTGTGATGGCCCGCACTTCGGCAATGTAGAGTGAGCGTGTGGTGGGGTCATAGACAATGCCGTTAGGAGTGTCCTGCCCCTCTAGCAGAGTGCAGGCCTGCGCGCCGCCGCTTCCACGATCCACCAGAGCAGTCACCTGCAGGCGGCAGGGAGGCGTCGTATTGGGACGGCGTTGCTTTATTCCTTGCCAGGCGTGGCATCTGCCACAGCTCATGATGTCTGTTGCTCAGCAAGCTAAGAGGTCGCTACATTGGTACGGGCGAGTTGATGACAATGACAGAGCGGGGGGTGTATGGCAGCGCCTCAGCCGCACTCACCACCGACTTGGCACTGGACACAAACACGACGGTTGCATTCTCATCCGCTTGGCCCAGTGCCATAAAGCGGGCAGGGAAGCGCTGTTGTGAGTAGAGGTCAATTGAGAAGCCAGGAGGCAGCTTGATGTTGTTCAATGGCAGGTCTGCTGTGCCGGCCGCTGACGGTGCGGCGCTGCTTGCTGGTTGCTTGGTTCCACTACCAGCCTCATTGCCTTGTGCGGTATTGGCATGTGCCAACAGCAGAACGTGCAGCATCACAACTATTCGAAGGATTGAGAGCAGGTGAGTGGCGGGCATCCTGTACTGGTACTCAGGCATCCAGCTGATCGTTTGTAATTGGTACTCGGGTGGTCCAAGGCCATTACTTTTAGGGTTGCAGTTGTTGCGAAATAGCTTGCGTGTGAAGTGCAACATCAGCCAGTTCCTTGGACTGGCCACTCCACTCACAGCAGCATTGGAGTGTCTTTCTGTCGCTGCCATTGACAAAACATTACAACACATGCATCATACAGGTAGAATCAAGCCTAAGCATGCAACGCCGCCCATGCCAGCACACACATACACAGCATCCACATGGTGGCTGGGGCTGTCAGCGCACGGGCACCTGCTCCATTGCCGACCTGTGTGCCGAGTGGCGCTGGTCCAGCTGCTGGCGATGTTGGAGCCGGAGCTGCTGCCTGGCTGCCCTGATCACCACTGTAGGAGATGCGGTAGACCACATTGGCAAAGTCGTCTGCCAGCAGCATGGATGCGTCCGGCAAGCGCAGCAGGCCCACAGGGCGGCCCCACCTGCTGCCATCCTCATTCAACCAGCCGTCTGCAAACACGGTGTGCCCCACAGCCTGCCGCCCATCCTCGGACAGCTTCACGTATGCAACCCGATATCCAATGCGATCATCCCGGTCCCACGACCTGCATGCATCGACGCAATTCATCTCAACCATGAGACGTTCAAAACAAGCCCTGTGTGTGGAGAAAAGCAACTGACGCGCCCATGCTAAGCAGTGCTCCCTTCCCGCAGCAGCCAGCAGCCAGGCCCAACGGTAGCGGCTCACCCGTGCTCTCCCACAAACACGCCGCCATCATACTCTGTCGGCCACTGCTGCACCCCCCCAGCTGATGGTGCATCCTCTGACTGCGCAGCGACGCTGGTTGGGCCCCAATAGAGCGCCCCAAGGGGAGCCACATGCGGCCCCAGTGCCTGAATGGGCGGTGGTGCCACCTCTGCAGCACAGCACAGACAGCAAGCAGTCACACAAAACCACAATAAGCAACCTATTGTGAATCCGCCCTATCAGCTAGTTGGCCAGCAGGGGGCGGCTGTAGGTGCCACCACAACAGGTTTCAAGCCGACGACTGCACTTGCTGGCACCGCCCCCACACCTCTGCAGCGCTGAATGAGCTCATCATCAGTAGGGCGCCCATTTGTCTCCAGCTCCTCCGGAATAACATCTGGGTCGGGGATAAGCTGGCCTGGGCCTGGCTCCCGCTGCTCGGGAGGGCCGTTGCCCACCCTGCAGGTTTGGAGACCGGAAGCAAGCAAGCAAACCCACATGAAACCGAAATGCTTGCAGCAGCAGAATGGACGATTTCCTTATGCCACACAAAAATTGTGTAGGAAGCGAGTGATCCCGTGATACAGCTAAGCGAGGCATTGGAGCACAACTGTGCATTGTTCCCACCAGTGGCAGTAGGGCCAGGCAAAGTCTAGGCCTTGTTCAGACACGTCTGCTGCTACCAGGACGTCGTCAGGGATGTCGTTGCCCATGCTGTCGCGCTCCATTCCAACAAACAGCAGGTCACCAGTGTCAGGGTGCCAGTCCCAGCCAGCAGCATTACGGATGCCTGCAGGCAGGCATGATTGCATGCATAGTTACGCATATGGGGATCCCAAAATAGACAATTAATGACAAGCAGGGTCACAGCGGACATTCAAGGGAGAGATAAGCCTGGAGACCAGCAACATGTCCTGGTCGCCATACCTCTTGCCCAGATCTCGTGGTCGGTTCCATTCTTGGCGATTCGGTGGATGGAGCAGTAGGGGTCCTCGCAATGGTCGACATTGAAGGGTGCCGCCACCGTGTAGTACAAGAACCCGTCATCAGGCCCGATCCCCAGAGCGCGGTTGGCATGGCTGGCCTGTGGCGGCAGCAATTCTGGCCCCGCCACCACTGTGGATGTGAGCAGGTTGGTGTCACATCCCGCAAGTGCCGCCTCGTCCACGCCGTCGTGCCGGGTCAGGGCCCGCACCTCTGCCACGTAAAGGGAGCCAGTGTCCGAGTCATAGGCAACCCCATTTGGGTTGTCCTGCCCCTCGAGCAGAGTGCAGGCCTGCACGCCGCCGCCGCTGCTTCTGCGATCAACTAGTGCTGTCACCTGCAGGCGGCATGGGCAACAGCCAGGCTTCTTTGAGGCCATCTACAAGCTTGCCAGATACTTTTCGCCTGCCCTTAGCATTATCACAAGGATTGGCCTTTACTGATTTGGAGCCGATGGCAATATAACATGGGTAAGAGGTGGTTGCAGCGCTTATAAGAAGGAAGAAAGGAAGCTGTCATTTCGTAGATGCCGCACTCACCACTGACTGCGTGCTCGACACATAAACGACAGTGACGTTCTCATCTGCGTGTCCCAGCGCCATAAAACGGGCCGGGAACGTTTGCTGCGAGTAGAGCTCGATGGAGAAGCCAGGAGGCAGCTGAATTCTGTCTAGCGGCAACTCCCGCGACGCCGGCAGCAGGGGCGGCGCGGAGTCACTCCCTGGCTCTGGCATGGCGCCAGCTGCGCTATGTTCCTCATGCGAGGAACATTGCTGAGTAAAATCTAGGACCAAGATCAAAAGCAGGAATGCCAGGCGATTTTTGCAAGAGAGGGCGCTGGGCGTTTCGTCTCTTAAGCCCCTCATATATTGCGGCAATCCGTAAACAGGGTAACGCTTTCGCAAAAATGAGACGGATCCTCCCAACGTTCTCTGCGGTTTGTACCAGTTTTGCCCCCATTGTACTACAACGATGTACCTCACGCGGAAAATTGCTCCCCCCATCATCAATTGAGTGATTCCCGACCATTCAATCATCGCAACAACGCTCGAACGCTCCTTTTTTATTACTCCATTGAGAAATTACTCCATTGCGAACTTGATATTTTTGTTACAACACCTGAAGAGTTCAAGCTCGTCAGCCTCTGCGCGAAGGCCAAGATCACCGGTGAGAGCCGCAAGAAGCCACATTCTGGCAAAGATCGTTGCCATTGTACAGACTCCCTGGCGCCAACTCGCCGCCACCGCCCTCCAGGCGCGCGGCCTGCCATACGCAACAGCACAGCATCCCTTGCACATTACCCAACCCTTCAACGGGAGCAGCAGGCAGATGGTGTCAGTAGTGGCCAATGCCGCAAAATACACCAGCGTCTTTGAGGTGGCGAGGGGCAACCCAAACTCCGCCGCCCTGAACCGCCTGTTTGAGCTGAGCCTGGGCCACCCCCGTTGCAAGGCTACACCACAGCTGCATGCCAAGTATGGTGAGTGGGCCTCAGGCTGCTTGCTTGGGTCGTTTCTGCAACCTCAGGCGTCAAGTGGGATGCCCATTCTCAGAGCAATGAGCCCAAGGCCCGCCACCTGCAGGTGTTGCGGAGGACAACAGCCAGGCTGTGCTTCGCGTGACCAACAAGGTGACCCTGGCTCAGTGCTGGTTCAACGAGGAGCGAACCAAGAAGCCACAGAACTTCACTGCAGGCGCAGATCAGGCCGCCGCAGCGGCTTTTGACCCTCTGGCCCCTGGTGGCAGCGGCACATGCGACTTTTGTGACTGGCAGCGCTATACAGCAGAGGACGTGTGGCGCAGGGTGGAGGGCCCCCATGCAGTCAGTGCCAGCAACCTTTTTAAGTACGTGCATCCAGAGCAGGGTGAGTGGCGGCGACGATGGCGAGCCTGGGCAACCACCCTGCACTTCTGCTGCTTGCTCCACAGCCCGTCCTCTTGCTGCTTGCACCGCAGGCAGCCCTGTTGCTACGCTTGCTACGCTTCGCGGTCCTGTGCTGTGTGTTGCTGTTGTACTGCTGTGCTGTGCTGTGGTTTTGATTCAACCCAAGCTTACGCATGCCTGCCTGCCACCTGTTTTATGCCACCTGTCATGTGAGCGGCAGTATGCGGTCCATGCAGTGGCTCTGCCACCAGACGCCTGCACTGCTGGCATGCCACCACATCCTGCCATGTGCAGCTCATGTGCTACAGGCCATGTTGTCATGCAGCCTCACATGATGCTGCTTTGATATCAATCCGTTCTGCAGGCGTGATCCTGATGAAGCACCACGACCCCCTGCACTTCAGCCTGGAGCAGCTGCAGGACCTGGTGCATGTGTCGCACCAGTGGTTCCAGACCGCGGCAGCCTATCAGGCGCAGCGAGACAAGGCGCTCAGGCTGCCACACCGCCAGCTGCACCCGCTGTTTGTGTGGAACTGCCTGCCACGGTCGGGGGCCAGCCAGGTGCAGCTGGGCGGTGGGACGTGGTTGGCCGACGTGCCCGTGCGACCGTAAAGTTCCACCAAGAAGCAACAGCATCAATCAGCTAACCTAATACTGTACTGAACAGTTCCTTCTGCCTCATGACCCCCCCGCTGTCCCTCCCTCCCATCCTTGATTTCTTGTGTTGTGCAGTACCACGGCCATGCCCAGGTCATGCTGTCAGGTGCTCCCTTCCCGGCCCTACAGCAGGAAGCGGAGTCGGTGGCTTGCTACGACTACTCAGCTGGCACCAACAGCCGCGGCTACTACCAGGCAAGCACAGGTTGCCACACACTACCGCTGGGCATGGGCTGCATGCAGCTGAGCTGCATCCAGCACTAGCGTGGTCCAGAGGCATTTCTAGACCAGCCTTTAAGCAGCAGGCACCCGGCCAGTCCATCAACCCAGCATCCTTTGCCTTGCCTCTTGTGGTGGCCCAGGATATGTTGGCGGCACATGACGATGTGGGGCTGCTGCTGCGAGAGGGCGGGGAGGGCGACTTTGCCTTCGGCTTTGCACACCTCGCACCCTGGAAGGTAAAGGTTATGGGCAAGAATGTGTTTGACAAAATTATGCTGAGAGCGCTTGCACAATAGCCGTCGCCATTGCCAACCCAGCTGGCCCCTGCTGCGGTTCGCTGTGCTATCGATGCTGTCCTTTTCGTGGTCAACCTTCTCCATCTATCTCATGCATTTTCCTCCTTGCACGGATTTGCTTCTCAGCCAGCATGTTGGCTCTTGGGCCCAGGTCCTGTACGTCTTATTAGCGGGATTTCGCAACGGCAACACTCTGCTATGGGTTTGACACCTAGCGAGAAGCCCCATAAACCTCCCCCGCCCAGTGCATCACCTACCCCCTTCTGCCCTATGCCTGGCCATCCTCCCCGCGGGTGCAGGACATGGAGGTGCAGATCCACGGCAGCTCCATGGCAAGCGCCGCTTTCCAGCGCCTGCTCTACGTTGCGTTGCGGGCCCTCATAGATGAGCTGGGGGTGCAGACCTTCAACGCCTCCATTCACAACATCCGCCTGCCCCCTGCCGGCGCCACAACAGACGGGGACATCGCCACGGGCAGCGATGCGGTCGGCGGTGCAGCCATTGGCGGCAGTGATGGCTACCTGCAGCAGGGTCCCCGCGGGTCTGCAGCGCCTGTGGTAGCTCGTGTGGTCAGCCGTGGTAAGCTCAGCAGCCTGGCCAGCGACTTTGGGGGTCTGGAGGTGTTTGGAGGTGCCAGCATCGGCCATACAGACCCCTTCAGGGTGGCAGAAGCGCTGCGAACTGTGCAGGCCAGCCTAGCACCAGCCAACTAACTTCCACATACACCCGCTCTTCCTGCCTGATGGCACCCACACCGGGGTGGTGCTTTCCATCATTTCGACCCCTTTCATGTCTCTCCTATGCTGTCTTGTTTCTTTCACAGTGCAACCCTTGCCAGCATTCATGCAATGCAGTTCTGAATTGTTACACTGCTCAAGCCAGGCATGCTTAACTTTCTTCGCTGCAAACAGCTGCTACCAACCATAAACAGCAAGTATTTACTAGCAACACAACTGCAAGGACCGAGACGATACCGGTTCTTCATCACATATCAAGGTTCAATTGATTTGGTGACTGGAAACGACACATAACCAAGGAAACGTCGGGAAAACGGAAAGGGACGAGGGAAAAGAAAGAAACAGGGACTGCAGCGGGGAGAAAGTGCGGTTGCGAGGAGCGGCACTGGTGCTGCTACTGCAAGCTCCCAGTATTCCATGCCGGTCGTGCATTGTGCCAGAAAACTTCACCAGATTCCGTAAAGGTCTTGCTGCCTTGAACTTGGGAAACATGAATGCGAACGCATGACCACACAAAACCGGGTGGTGATGACAGAGGGTGGTTTGTGGCCGCCTTGAGTGCATGCATCTCTTTGTAAGCAGGGTTTGCCAGCCGCCAGGCGGTCAAAGAGGAAGCGCTAGTTGATAAAGGCTGATTCTTTTGGTATTAAGTGGACCACCGGCGGCGCCGGACGGCCTGTCCATCACATATGGATTTGTTGGTATTGTCTTGAGTACCGGGTTGATGTTTGATGACTGTGATTACATCTGTGGCCGCGTCTGCACCACGGTCACCTTGCCCTCCGCATCCACCACGCCTTCCACATCCTGCGGGGTGGGTGAGGAGGGGAGCGGAAAATGCCAGCCACCGGTGGTGTTGGAATACATCTGCTGCTGGCAAACACATGCACAGACAAATGCAGTCATGCAGCCAGGCACACCCAACAACAGTGAACTGAAGGACTCAGCACAACGTGCCAACCGCCCTGTGGCTGCCTGCTGGCCCACCCACCTGTGCTGAGCCCAGCGCCTTCTCAATTGCCAGCCCGGTGGCGCAAATGTCGCGCATGAGGCGGAGGCGGAAATCGGGGTCGGTGAGTAGGCGGTCGGAGGAGTAGTCAACCTTGCGCCGCTCAGTGGCGGCGGTGGTCACAGAGTCGTACAGGCCTGCGGGCAGTGGATTGGGAGCAACATGTTGGTATCTCCAGCCTCACACACCTTCCCGTTCACTCTGAACACTCGTCTAAGTTTTGATAACAAGCCCCTCACATGCATGCTCTCCTTCCCTCCCTTGTTTGGTAGCAGAAGAACAATGGACCCCGGACAAAAACGAAACGGAGCGAGGCGTTGCAGCAACGAAAAAGGAATGCATGCACGTAACCTGTTGCGTAGCACCTGATGCAGCCACCCCCTTAACAAAGCAGCACAGTCAGTGTAGTCCGCCCCCCATACCCCGCCCACCTGCGCCTGCGTATCCCTGCAGGTCCTCGCCGTTTGAGTCACTCCTGAAGATGAGGCTCTCATCCACAAACAGGCCCTCGCTCTTGGAGGGGTACAGCACCACCCGCGGGTTGTCCATGTCGTCCTTGCGCACAGCAAAGGTGAGGGCTGCACCTGGCACAGTGCCGGACACGATGGCTTCACCCAGCCCCGCCACAAGCTCACAGTAAATCTCTCCATCGTCGCCATTGGTGGGGTTGGTGGTGTGAATGACAAAGGCATACTGCGTGGCAGCGTGGCCGTGCGGGATGGGATAGGTGGCGTGGGGGCAGGGGGTCGTGACAGGGCAATGAGGCGCAACCGGGAGCTGACGATCATTTTACAAACAAGTTTTTGGCCGTTGAGCAACCGTTCAATTGCGCTTTCAACAAGCCTCCCCTGAAAATGGGAGCAAGAGCTCCACCCCGTGCGAATGGTTTCCGACTTAGCCCCCACACTTTCTCACCTGCGCGGGCACCACCCTCTGGCACAGCACCGCCATGCGCACGTCGTCAAAGCTGATGCCAACCTTGCGGGTGGAGACGTAGGCACGATCGTTGTACTTGCTGGCCCACACAGACTGCAGGCATGGAGTGGGGTGGGCAGGTGGCGAGTTGGGTGGATGCCGCTGGTAGACAGGAGTGAGGCAACCAACGACAAAGCGGCGTTGCACAGCAGTTCAGGCAAATGAGGTGAAGGAAGTTACTTTCCTAAATTACAACCACTTCCCAGCAACCGGCTGTTTCTGCCCAGACACTGGGCCTGACACGTGTGAAAATATGCAGCAGGACCTCTGCCACAACGGCACCTTGAGTGAGTGCAGCGCCTGCTCCCATTCCTCCCCCTTAGGCACCGGGATGCCCGCATCGCTCATGCTCTGCTTCAACGCCTCCTGAAGGTCCTTGGGCACCGGCGTCTGCATCACCAGCTCGCGGCAGCGCTCCAGAGCAGCACTGGCACCCGCGCCAGGCTGCACCGCCTTCACAGCCTTGGCCAGCTCGCTAGCAAGTGCCTTGTTCTCCCGCCGCTTCAACACCTCCTCAAACGCGCCAAAGGGAACCTGCAAGTGGCGTGCAAAGTCAAAGCGTTGCTGAAGTTTCGTGTTGGTCACAAGTCTATCCCTTGTCAAACCTTCACCTATCACCTCACCAGCCATGCGCAGCACGCACCGTGACTGAGGAGGGCAGGTTGATCCAGTCGGGCAACTTGCCGCGCAGCCCTGCCAGGTTCTTGGACTTGGCACCCACAACCTGCGACACACCATGAGAAACAGGGTCAAAAAGAGCTGAGCGGAAAAAGGTGAAGAGGACGGTGGGTGGTGAAAGCAGTTGCAAATGGGCAGGCATCCGCTGAACAGACAACCAGTGTGAAACCACACACCAGTGGCAGCCAGCACAAATGCGGCACTTGGGACGAAGCAGGCATTGCGGCAGACAGCCCGGGCAAACAGGCAGCTCACTCACCCCGTCTTGGAATGCATCCATGCCCACAACCCACTTGCCGCTCCAGCGCGGAATGCTGACCTTGATTCGGCCGCGCTTGGCGGTGCTGGCTGCGCCATCTGCACAGGCAGGCGTGCAGCAACACCACGAAGTTCAGCAACAACATAAAGGTCTGGAATATCAACCAATGGGATAGCAACCAGGGTGGGTGGAGCGAGGAGAAGAACCCACAAAGACCCTCCACCATCCTGATGGACTCCACCACACTGGACTCATTCAATCTGGAAACTCAGCACAAAAAACAACATCACAACTGTACGGAAAGTAGTTGAATGCTTAACAAGTACCAGCTCCGGCGCAAAACCCCTCAGCACTTCACTCCAGCCATACATCCACATCTCCACTGGCATGTCACCAACCACATCCAGGCGTTTGCATGCAGAGGCAATGAGCTACGGGCTATGCTACAGAGTTATTGCATGCTTTGTCCAAACAGCACAGCCTGCAACTTAACATAGTCATTCTACCACGCACCTCCTGAATGTGCCGCCACCTCAGCATCGTCAGCCTCCCGCCAGTTCACAACACCCGCTGGGGTCGGCTCACATGCCACCAACTTGCCCTCCATCCCCTCAAGCTCCTCCAGCTGAGAGGCATCGTAGCAGCTGGCAAACAGCACGTGCATGTTGCGGGAGCGCACGCTGAGGTGGGCCAGCACATCGCAAGTGTCGCCGCTGCAGGGGGCAAGGGAGGGATGGGGCAAAGGGAGGGGTTGAAAAGTAAGTCGACAGGTGCAGAGGCAAGGAGCTGGGCAGCCCCCAACACGTGGGAGCAAGTATGTATGTGGGGGTACAACGCAGGAGAACAAGGGACTGGAACGTGTGGGCGAGTTGCACAAACAGAATTTGATGACGCATGTTGATGCACACGCTGCTTGTGAACTGTGTAGCTGCATGTACCTGTCCACATACAGCACCAAGCCCAAGAGGCAGACACAGGCACGACACTGCGCAACCCCTGCGCCGCAAACTTGTGCATGCCCCCCTCCCTTACTGCAATTAACTGATTGCTCGTGTTTTGCCTGCTTCCCACCCACCTCAGCACGCCCACCACGCCATCGGGCACCTCCTCCTCTCCGCTCAGGCTCTTCACCAGCAGCACAGTGGGCTCAGAGTAAACCTGCAGCAGGGTGGGCAAGGTGGGCAGGCAAAGCGCAGTTGGAAACATAAACAGAGGGAACCTCCAAGTTGGACAAATGGAAGAATGGAAATATCATCCATTCCACACCACACCAGAAGCAGCAGGTGTAACTGTGTCAATGCAGAGCATGACGTGAGTATGACCATGCCTGCAATGCCATGAGCCCACCGGCCACACCTGACAGGTC